>JAQLOM010000019.1:12471624-12482718 GCA_030068315.1 Chrysichthys thysi
ATGACTCGAAAAAAGATTCGTTCATTTTGCTGAACGAGACTCAAAGGTCCGAGTCGGTAAAATGAACCGAACTTCCCATCACTACGTGTCACCCCGCCAAAGCATATAACAATTGAAAATAAAGAAATAATTGCAAAACATGAGAACCGCCACCATATCGCTCCACCGCCATGCACCTACGCCAGCGACTACGTCTCCACCGCAAAGGGAACGCGCATTAAAACCATGAGTTTATTTCATTCAGTTTTATTTTTCTATAATGAAGGTTATTTTAATGTTATTCTATGTTTTATTGCCACAAATAAACCCAAAATACACTTTAAAAACATGTTTTGAAGCTGAAACACATTCAATGTATTTACATTCATTTCAGTGGGAAACACTGATTCGGGTCGCGGACAAATCGGTCACGAACAGAGTCTCAGAACGAATCAAGTTCGTGAGCCGAGGGTCCACTGTAATTCCATATTTTTAGGGTTTTTTTTTTTATATCCCCTATTATTTACACTTGGAACAAACTGATGTATTTCTCTAAAGAGACATTCTTCAGGATATATGATAAAGTGACTGGAGAAAGTGGATTTCTCTCCCTTTTCTAACCCCGGGGTGTTTCAGTAATAGCACCAGACCACAAGGTAAAGCATCAAGACTGGCCCAGAAACTCAGCTAGACGTTCCACTCAACATGCAAACTCCATCAACAGTAACAAAGAGCTACGTTGTGAAATTATGTGTCTAGTTAAAATGCCAATATATGCCGAGATAACGTGTAACTCACTAATATGTTATGCAGAAAAACACTTTCAACATGAAACACTGAAACATATTAAGGCAAATAATCACCCACTTTGATTTTTGCAAAAACCGCCATATTTGTAGCTTTGACCTGTTCTGCTGGCCAATCAGATTCAGCCATTGTCGTGACGATGCGCGCCGCTTGACCTATCGTTTCTCCGCGGAGGCGGGGCTTCACCTTTAGTCTCCGGCTGGTGGCGCTATACACTTTATTTTATTTTATTTTATTTTATTTTATTTTATTTTATTTTATTTTATTTTATTTTATTTTACCTGGCTACACGTGAAAACCATTTAAAATAATTCAACAAACAAACAAAAAAGGTAATTAATAAAAAGCCTACATGAATATTAAGTGTCTTTAACAATTACCTCCTCATCTCCTAATGCACTTTTGTACACACTAAACATGCCATTATACTTACATTATTAAGTAAGTTCTGTAACAAAGAAAAAAACCCTGATCTTGTGTTGTAAATAAATAGTTTGTGATTTTATATTTTGTTCATTTAGCTATTTCTTACTTTCACTGAACATTTCCCCTAAACCACGCCCACTCCTTTAAAACTATCTTTCATCTGTTTCCTTTTAAGGAAAAGGGGGTGGAGTTATTCAGCCTTGTTATGTCTAGGGACAAATTTCATCCTTAAACAAATTGAGAAATTAATGATGACAAAAACTGGTACTGGGTCATATTTATAGTTCTAGTACGGCTACCAAACAGCCATTTCATGTGTACTGAGTATCGTAGATGATTTTTACTGTAGACTGGTTCATCCTGCTGCGGATGAAGATCTGTGGAACACTGTGAACTAGATATAGCAGGAGATCCACAGGAGGAAACACAAGGGTAGACCAATATGTGACCTAAAAAAGGTGTGTGTGTATTATCTAAGAAAAAAAGTTCTGAGAAGACCTGTTGAGTAACCACACAACAACTCCTGAGGATTAAGAATGTTCTGTTGTCCTCCAATCAGCTTCGTCCCTCCCCTCAACTCCAATCTTCCTTGCCTGTGCCTTCCTGTGATCTCCCATGTTGTGTCTTAGACATATACAGCTTACTACAGTGTTGTTCTTTTTAAATCTTTTGCAGTAACGATGGTTCTTTGGTGGTTTATGGTTCTGGTGAGCTTCTTCTTGCTTGGCAGAGGTGAGAGACGAGACTAGTCTGATTTGCTAGTTTAGTGCATGCTTTACTGATCCAATTTCTTTATCAGAAGATTTTCCTTTGTGGTTTCATAACTTTTGAACTTAATGTATGTTCAGTCTTGAGGGTCAGTATTCTGGGGTGGGAAGTAACAAACTGTGTGTACTCTTGTTCAGTACTGTGGCACATGGTTCACCAAAAAGTAATGGTACCTTTTTTAATAGTCTAATTAAATCATAGTACTTTTAACGAATGTCTTTAAATAAAATATTCTTTACAGAGTAAACAAAAGACCTGCAGGCAATCAAAGAAGACGGTAAATCACTTAAAAGACAGTTCAAATAAAGCAGTTTCCTGCGTAATCTCTGAAACGATAAAGTGGAGACAGATGAGCATCCCTGACCCAAACTATCGGCTATCTTCAGTTTTAACACTTCAAAGGAAACCCTGTGATAATGAGCTGCAAATTCTGCACTTCAAATTGAGGTTTAAAGGTTTAACCCATTAACTGCCAGTTTTCTTTCTGAAAATTTTCATGGATTTCTATTAATTTGCATCCAAATAGTAACAAAAACATCTACTTACAAGAAATATGACTGTTAATATTTCTGAAAGTTCAATTTTTAGTCAAAGTCCCAAATGGGGATCATGGCACATGCCATCTATTTTTTTATGCCATTCATTATATGATCCCTTCATTATATGACCATGTTGCTATGATGTCAGGTGCTAAACCTGCAGTCGAGAACCTCTTTCTGAGTTCAGGCAATGTTTTGTTTAGTTCTTCCTAATCGTCCTAAGAATCAGAAATTCTTTAGTTGAAGAGAAGATTACTACCCCCTGTAATCACCTTACACTTCTCGAAGGTCAGGCGGGAGGGACTGAGGTCAGCATGCAGAGAGAGAGAGAGGTGGGATGAGTTGCTTTTTATAGCACCGTGATCCAATTGTACCTCTTACATGAATGCTAATTACAGAGCTTAGATCATCGCTAAAGACTGAGGTTTACAGCACAACACCTGGGTGTTAGTGCTGAAACAGTTACAAGGAGAATGATGTGATGATCATAAGGCAGGGATGAAGAAACTGGGTGCTGTGGGTAAATCCCTGCTATACGAAGTTGTGAATCAGTTATCTAACCAAAAAAAAGAGGGGGGGGACAAAACACTTCTAGGGTAGTTAGACAATTTGGTCAAATCTGTGCCAGAAATGCCAGATTATTTATCAGATATTAATAGCACTTTCATTTGGCACTAACAAAAGTACAGCAATTTAAGCTGAAAAATTCAAACTGAATATTGTAGTCTGTTCCTCTGAAGAGCAAAATACAGCAAATGCGTTCATATTCGATTTGAAATCTTTCTTGAAGGTGCAGATGGGATTTTTTTCTTACTAGAATAAATAACGTGAAAAATACAGTACTGCTGTGAAGTAAAAATGACTTCAAAAATAATCAAATGAAATCTTTCTACTTACGAGAAAAATACTACAACATGCAGGAAACAGAAAGAAACCAAACAAAGTCAGTATTTGGTGTGATGGACGTTTGGTTTTTGATTTTCGTAAACAGTAGTCCCAGGTACCATATGTAGACTGGAGACTTTGACCGTCGTACTTGCTTTTTTTTTTTTTTTTTAAACATCAAAACCCAGGAGCCTTCATGACTTTTTTTTGGTCTGAATATTGGTCTCTTATGTAATATGTTGTGTTCTTTACTGAACACTTTTTTTGGGGGGGAAAGTACAAATGTTTTTTGTACTGACACAGTAATGCAAGTTTCATGAATATATAAATATCTAAAATAATGTTTGCACTAAATAATAGGGTGCCTGAAACTTTTGCATAATACTGTATATAGAAATTATTTTAGCAAATAATGGTTTAAACTAGGGGTCCCCAACCACCGGGCCGCGGACCGGTACCTGTCCGTGGGTCTTTTGGTACCGGCCCGCGAAACAACAATAATCTTTCTGAAATTTTTAGTTATTTTATTTTCATTAGTTTCCTGGGTCTCTTATTTAAAAAAATTCCACCCCCCCACTACAGCACGTGACTCAGAGAATGTAGCGGTTCCATCGCAACACTTTGGGGCCCCCTGGTCCGTCTGTTTACATCACAAACCAAACAAGACCCCCCACCCCCGCGCAAAAAATTCTGGCATAAAACTGGTCCGTGGCTCAAAAAAGGTTGGGGACCCCTAGTTTAAACCACGTGTTTTACAAGGTTAAGAAAATGCTTTTTTTTTTTAAAACTGCATTCATATCCAGGAGGCTTGTTTGTGTTTGTATTTTGTCAGCCATTTTATACACACTTTCACTTTTTTTTCGAGTACCTGAATTAGCCTGCAGTTCTAAGAATGCTAACTTTCCGATAAAGGAAATTAGAAACTATCACAAACCAATAAGAACGACAAAAGGCTGACAAATCATAAATCACCAGGAGCTGAATTTTGCATGTTTGTATCATGAAATCCCTTGCTAATGCTAACTCTAGTCAAACCACCAAAGGTTTTGGCTGCACAGCTTTGCGTACATGGGCCTCACACGTCATTCAAAACTTATTCAGATCTACTCTTTTCACCTTCAGAGCCTGAGCAAATCCCTGATGGAGATTACCAATCAATAATCAGTCAGTAATCTAAAATTAGCTTGAAAAAAGTACGAAAGAATAAAAAAACGAGATTCACTAATGGCCGATTGTGGCTTTTTCTGTGCAGGTTTTATGAAAATAACCCCGCAAAACAGTAAGAATCCGAGATCTAGGTACTTGTTTAAACTCAGTCAAAGCAGACACGCATTTCTCTGACAGTAAACGTCAGTGCGTCCACTCTAACCAGGCGAAGACAAAAAGTGTGACAACTTTTCCGACGTGGACTTCCATGAGGCGTTCATCGGGACCAATTTGTATGTGCGTCTGCTCCTGTACACACGTGAGAACCTAGACTGCGGCCATGAGCTTCCTCACCACAACTTCACCAGAGTGCCGCTGTTCCGCGTGACCCGACCCACCACCTTTGTCATCCACGGCTACCGGCCCACCGGCGCGCCCCCCATCTGGATCAACCGCATCACACGCCTGCTGGCCGAGCAGGTCGACATGAACGTCCTGGTGGTGGACTGGAACCGTGGAGCTGCCAACTTCAACTACTTCACTGCTGTAGCAAACACACGCCACACCGCCGCCAACATCACCGCCTTCATACGCAGGATGACCGTGAGTTACGGGACAGTTCACTAGTCTCAGGCCACTTTCAACAACCTGTTTCAGATGATTTAATTCAAAACTAATAGAAATTTAGTGATGTATTTTTTAAAACTGTGTAAACTAATACAGTGTGTTGCAAAAGTATTTACCCACCCTTAACCCTTTTCCACATGTGGTAGTGTTATAACCAACTAAAGTTTGAGTATATATCGATATATAGAATCGACACAAAGTAGCCCATGAAACTGGATTGGGAGGAAAGAATCTAATGGGTTTGCGAAATTATTGTTTTTGCGATATTACAAATATCGTAGTCCCTCGTTTTTCACGTGGGTTACCTTCCAAAACTTCCCGCGAAAGATGAAATTCCGTGATACACAGACGCCACCCCCAAACGCGTACTGTAATGTATTGTATACTATACTTAGGTAGCCTGTACTTATATTTTAGGTACTGTATGTACCTATGCTTTTTTCTACACCGTTTAATATTGTAACTAACAACCACTTGATACAGACTGTAATTCAGAACCACTACAGTTGTCATAAACAACAGATGGAAAAATCCAGAAAAATAATCATTATAGGTTTTGCAGATGCTGTGAAATACCGGGGAAATCCCCCAAAAAATCAGATATATTCTAAATAAAAATCCGCAAATAGCCGGGAATGTGAAATGTGAACCTCGATATACTGTAGCAGTGGATTTTATATATATACTGTAGTTCTTCCAGTAGTCCATCAGGGAAAAGTCTTTGTCCGTTTCCATGGCATCAACCATGTGTTGCATGTGTTGTCATATTTCCCGGCAAGAACTCTACTTTCACCCCTTGGAAGAAAAGATCCACGGGATGACCTCCAACATTGTCCAGCAGAAAAAAGCACTTTGAACTCAAGGCCCCTTTCTGCCAGATAGATCTTTACCTCCGGGATGAAACATTGGTGAAACCAGTCAACCATCAGGAGTTTTATAATCCAGACCTTCGGGTTGTGCATCCAGTAGACAGGCAGCAGGTTATTCTTATTTTTCAGGGCCCGGGGGATTTTGGACTTGTAAATGAGCCCAGGCTTAAGCAAAAAACCCTACAGCATTGCCACACATGACTAGCGTGACGTGCTCTTTATGAGCCTTAAAACCCAGGGCTCTTGCCTCCTCCTTCATGATAAACGTATGAGATGGCATCCGCTTCCAGAATAGTGCCGTCTCGTCCATATTGAACACATGCTCCGGCCGTTATACGCCTTCTTTAATGATGTTCTTGAAAGTGTCGCCGACATAAATTTCTGCTGCGGCTTTGTCCGCAAAGCCAGCTTCTCCATGGAGACTCACGCTGGCCAAGTTGAAAGGCCTCTTTTTCAAACCAGCCCTTGCTGGCGGCAAAGTCACTTTTCTTGCTTGGGGAATCCAGGTTGAGGGTCGTCCTCCAGCTCATCCCCGCCATCTGCAAACATTTCATGTGGCTTCTTGGCCTTCTCTCATATTATATGGGTGTCCTCCTTTCCTTTAACAGTTCCAAAAGTTTTACCTTTTCGGCGATTGTTAGCATCTTCTGTCGGCGCTTGGGCGTAGCCCCGGAAGAAGTAGAAGGCGCAGATAGCTTTTGGGACATAATGAAGGGCTTTATTACCCACAAAAAGCTCAGCGAAACACGTTGATGCTGAATGAGTGAGACATGAGGTGCTGCTTAACACAAACCAGAGTGATGCTCTTCGCTTAGTTAATCAGCACTCAGGATTCTGTAATTAGCCGCGTGTTCTGATTGGGTAGCCAATTAGCCATCAGCCAATGGCACATTCTTAGAGGAGGCACATAATCAATCGGAAAAATCCCGCAAACCAGCAGAAAAGCCGCAATACATAAGTAGACCAATTTAAAGGGAAACCCGCGATAGAGTGAAGGCATGGAATTTGAGGCGCGATATAGCGAGGGTTCACTGTGTGTGTATATACTGTATATATATATATTGTCATGATAACAAAATTAGATATTTTTTATCGTTAGCGAAAGTGCTACATTTCATAGATACTAGAAACTGAACACCTCTCTTCACCATGTGAAGCATGGTGGTGGCAGCATCATGCCGAGAGTTTCCCTTGGCACACTTGAGTCCTTCTTTGACTAATCTCTCTTTGACTAATCCCCCCTTTACCCGGTCACTGACATTCTTTACATTTTTATCCCATGGATTTAATGGCAAGTCACTGTAGCTAGCAAGCAATAGAAGTCTCACCCAAATCTTTATGTATCCTGTGGTACATATTTGCATTAATAAGGACATGTATGTGTGACATTGATTAATGTAGTCTTATTGAAAAATTATCTAAAAAAATATATTCGTGTTTGATAAATCTATAAATCTATGAATATTTGGACGTACTCGGGAGCGTACACAGACTTTTAGATGCTGCTGTACCTGTAATGCAAATATATGTGCATCAGTAAGTGAGGTGGTAGTAAGATGTGCATCTGTTTGTGTGCATGTGTGTGTGTGTGTGTGTATGTGTGTTATTCAGGATGAAGGCGCGTGTCTCGACTCGATCCATCTCATAGGAGTGAGCCTGGGTGCACATGTTGCTGGGTTTATCGGAGCCATGCTGGGAGGCCGAGTGGGACGGATCACAGGTGTTAATCCTTTAAATAACGTGTGTGATGAGTATGCGTTTACCAGACGCAAGAAATTCAACATTTCCCTTGAGTGATTTAAAAACATGATGTGATTTATAATATGCAGAGTAGGTTGAGTTTCAAGCCTTCATCATAGTTTTTTATTCTTCTATCATGATTTGGTTACAAATGGACAGAAACAGCGCAATAAACACATTACTGATACATTTTGAGGTTTTTCTACAGTTTCAAGAGTAGGCATTTTAATCAAGATGGATGAAAAAATATGACTGACATGACCAAATCGTCATTTCTAACTCCAGTGTCTTGCCTTACCCAGTGCTCACTGAACACTCCATTTGATCAGGTCTGGACCCCGCTGGCCCGATGTTTGCAGGCGTGCCTCCAGAGGATCGTCTGGATCCGACCGACGCTCAGTTTGTAGACGTCTTACATACAGACATGAACTGTAAGCACCTAAACTACAGGTTGAATACAGAATACAGTGTAGTCATTTGGGGAAATAATAACAGTCACTGGTGTGTGACACTAACTAGTTGATTTGATATAAAGTGAATTAGCTAGCTAGATTAGTTAGCTTGGATCGAGAAGGGATACAGTAATGAGCAAGTTTTGTTCTGCGTCAGAAAGTACATCTGTATACTCTGCAAGTACGTTTTATTGTCTTCATTGCGTTGGGATCCTTTGCTGTTCATAACCGCATAAATAGCAGCTAATCACCAAGAACAACATAACCTGGTAAGGGCTATGAGTTTCGCTCATTTAGCAGTGTAGACATTTTTTCTTACCCAGCTAGCTCTCGCTGCTAATGATGAAGTCCTCAGGCTACACTTCGTTTTTAAGGTGTTTTATCAGGCTATTTGTGTTGTAGGACGATGCTGGAGTTCCTCCTTGATATTTTCACAGAGCACAGTTTGCAGTCTGCATTGATCTTCCTGTTTGTTTATTAGCATCACAACACACACTAGGTTTCTATCACACAGCATCACGTGGTATAGGATGAGTGTATGATCCCAACGTTGAACCAATACCCACTAGCAGTAACGGTCCTGATGAAAACACGTTCCTGATGCATTTGTTTTGACAGCATTTGGCCTCCGAGGAGCTAACGGTCATATTGATTTCTATGCCAACGGCGGTTTAGACCAGCCTGGCTGCCCTAAGACCATCTTCTCAGGTCAGTTCATATGAACTTTACAGCTGTATTTAGAAGTAGACTTTCAGACTGAATAAACCTGACACTGCTTCCTCTCCTCCTTAGGAAAGTCCTATTTTGTCTGCGACCACCAGCGCTCGGTTTTTCTCTATCTGTGCTCTCTAAACCGCACTTGTCGCCTCATCGCTTATCCCTGCTCCTCCTACACCGACTTCATCAATGGCCAGTGCTTGCAGTGCGACACATTTAAACCAGCGTCCTGTCCCGTCCTGGGTAATGCAAATGTGCATCACAACACCATAGTCACCTTACAGATGGGTGGTAGATTAACGTCAGCCACCAGGACAACCTCAGTGCTCTTTGGTATTTATTTGACGAATCATTGGAATAGATAATGTTTTTGTAGATAATGATAATAATAATGTAGATAATGTTTTGATGGTGATGATGATGGGAGTGAAGGTGTTGAGCTGGCTTGAGGTCTGGGACGTGTGAAGGCCCCCGACATATCTTTAATATCATGTTCATGCTCAGCAAGCCTTCATGGATATGAACAGAGTCGTCCTGTGAGAGACCACGCCCATTCGGATAGAAACTGTTTCATCACCGTCAGAGGAACGTTAATAATTATTATTATAATTTTAGATGATAAATACTGTATTACCAGAGCCACTGTTTTTCCTTTATGCAATAGCAATTAATATGCCTTAATGACTTGATGATTAATGCTGTTGAGGATTTTTCCCCTAGGATACGATTTGAGCCAGTGGAGGGACAAACTGTTGAAACTGGGACAGACCAAAGTGTATTTCTCGACCACAGCCGAGCCGCCATACAGGAGTGAGTTTACGCCACTGTGATACCCGATCTCTTGATCTCTTGATCCTATTTTAATCACGACTCCGCAAATTTTCATTCCACTTGTTACAGAGACGAGCTACATAGTGGACACTGTTACGTGGAACCAGTACCTGCGATGGGGGGTAGTGATCCTGCGCTTTCACAGCGGCAAAAACGCTACAGAGGCACGGATCGACCAGTAAGTAGCTCTAAATTTCCGATCGTTTCTAAGCTGGTGAGATTCTTTCTACGGTTCATGAGAAATGTGTCCGCTTCTGCTCAGTAAGCTGCTGCGGTTTGAGCGCCACACCTCCACACGACTGCTCGCCCAGTTTGAAGAGGACTTGTATCCAGTTCAGAAAATCTCCTTCCACATCATGACCGGGAACGTGATCGGACCTCGATATAAGATCCGTCTCCTCCGCATTACGATTACGCCCCTGGATCTGCCGGAGAGGTGAGCGTCATAAGCGACTGCTCTGAAGCCATAAGAGAATATTATGTGTGACAACAGGAAGTGCTGGATTTGTTAAGTGGACTTTCCTTAATCTTAAAAGTGTTTATAAATGGATACGAGACACTGTAATCAAACTCAGGGTAATGATGCTAACTCCTGTTCACAGTGGGCTGCCTCCCACCACCACACTGCTGAGTATTTTCTTATTAGTGTTTTATTCTTTACTTAATCTTGCAATCCTGCCAGAGTTAAATCCTCGTGGTATTTCAGTATTACAGCGTCACAGCTTTTTAAGAGACAGAGATGCAGTCGGTCCCGTTAATCTAGGGATATCTCGCTAACTAGCGCGTCTCTGTAAGACAACGTTGACCATTCCCTCACGTAATCAACAAAATTTGTATAAATATATTGATTAAGCAGTAATTAGTTCACTGTTACCCAGCAATAGTGTGTGATCTGAAATATCCTCACTCGGTCGTCCGTCTTCTCCAGGCCTCCGATGTGCCGATACGACCTCGTCATGGAGGAGAACGTGGAGGTGACCTTTAAACCGCTGTTGTGTGATGAGTCTCATCTGTAAGCCTTCACAAATTTGTCATCTGTGTTACAAGTGCAAACTGGCTAAGTTGAAGAGTGTGTATCGTCTGGGGAGGAAGCGCTGAAGAGTACGCTGTATTTTGGATGATCTTCTTGTGCCTACACACAGACATTTTCTTTATTTCAACACTGATGAGGTGTTTTTGGACCTTTTTTTTAAGGATGTCAAATCTGTTTCAATGAACTGGAACTGTTTGTTTGGACTCCACGGTGAATATGTTAACCTGTTGTTATTTTCATAAAGCATCCTGTATGTAATCTATGTGATATTTATA
>JAQLOM010000019.1:12591821-12604694 GCA_030068315.1 Chrysichthys thysi
CTACCATTTCCACTTTCTTGGGACCTGTAATGAAGCTTATAGAGCAAAAATGCAGAGAAACACAACGAAAAAATGCGGTGAACATGTTTTTTAATGAGTTTTATGCACGGGGGAAAAAAATCAAAGTTTGAACAATCCTTAATTATACAAAAACTGTAACTGTAACCAACCAAGAAAGAAGCTTGCACGAGTCGATTTCTGGCGTTAAGGAAGTGAGGAGGAAGATGGGCGGGGAGGAGGTTACTGTACAGCCAATGAACACGCAGCTGACCGAGACCGATTAAAGGAACATGTGCGTCTTTGTTAGTTACGCAAATAGAAAATGGGAAAACATTGGCGTGTACGAAGCGGAAGGGGAAAATGTCCGGGGCTGTGTTTGTTCGTCACCAGACGCAAAATTATGGCGAATTTTTTGGTCAGGATCCGATTTGTTCGTGTTCAAAGGCGTTCATAACCAGAGGTTCCACCGTACACCATTATTGGGTCTAGAATAGTATGTAAATATTATAGAAGTAAGTTTTCTATATCCACAAGTTTTCCTGTTACAGTTGAGTTGAGGTCTGCTTTAAGTACTGGTCTTCTGGATTTTCTTGATTTGTAGGTTTCGGGATTCGAGACACAGATCATGACGGCACTCACGACGATGGTGGGAAGTTTAAGGGATGCGCAGCGCGTCGTCATCATCGTGCACGAAATCACTAAACATTATGGTTCTTCTTGGAAAGCAGGCGCACAGACATGTTTTGACTCTGAGGCATTTAGTGGACGCCAAATTGAAGACGGATGGGTAGAAGACCCACAAACGAGTGTGTGAAGCACGTAGTTCACGTGGCAGCTGTGTGCGCGCCCATCCGCGCGGTGAAAGGGAAGTGTATTTGCGCTTTTGGTGCTTATTTCGGGATCTTTGCAGTCTCATCATTCCATCATCACGACATTTGCATAACAGTACTGGATGGAAAAACACCACGGTTTGCATTTCCTGTCGCCGTTCCATTTCGTAAGAAATTTGCTTACAGTCCAGGGACAGCACGCCTCCTCTCCTCTCCTCCCCTCCTCTTCGTTCTCTCTTCCTCTCTCCGTGTGAGAGGCTGTGATTACGCCGTAGAGTCCGTTTGTCACGTTGTGCGCGACATCGCTGCGCCTTCGCCTTTCGCCTCGCTGTACAATTAAGAGTTTTATTTAAGGGAAAACTTGACTTCAGTTTGGTGTAAACATGTCTAACGCTCTGCCCCCCTCCTTTTCTGTTTTGCAGGAACGATCTAGAAATAAACAGTAACCTTCCAGACATCTGTTCTGCTAGAACTTCAACACTAATAATGTAGAACCTTTGAATTATTGCCTAACCACAGAGGAAGAACAAGGGTTCTGCTCTATTTTCTGCTGAAGGCCATGTACGAACACTTTAACACGACGACGACGACCACGGACTGTCGATTTTTGATGCATCTGCCCTTATTCTCATGACAAAAAGAAGAAAAATAAAAGACGCAAAACAAAAGAAAGCAACATTGATCACATAAAACTGTATCTTTTAAGCACTTTCAGTCCTTCTAAAAAGCTTCTTAAAGACACCCTTAACTCGCACCGGACTCCTGTTTGGTATTAACTGACTAACCTGGCTAGTTGGTTTCAAGGATTTCACCAGACTTATTTGGATTTGTAGGTCATTTTGTTGATTTATATTTTGTTTTATTTGATTTTTGTTGTTGTTCATTTGTGGGTTCTGCACAAGTGCGTGCTCTCGGAGGAAACAGAAAGTGTGTAACGACGTCTGTACATCCGTACTTGAATCTGTGCCACTTTGTGATCCTCCACTGCAGTACCGAGGAAAAGAAAGGGTTTTTTGTTTGTTTCTGTTCTTTCTTTTCTTCCTACCTGACTGAATTGAAGCACGAGTTGGATGAGTTGGAGTAATATCCGTTGTTGTCACCCATGCACCCTGCTTCCCTCCATTAACGTACCACAAGAAGATAATTATGCAGGTTGGTGGGAGCCACATGTTAATGCACACCCTTTCCCCCTCCCCCATTCGTTTCATTTCTGTAAGCATCATCCCGAAGTGCATTTGTCTAAGGAGCACCGTGTACCTCAGTCTGAAGCAGGGCCTCGTCCTCGTCGAATCCTTTGCCCTGGCTTTCGTCCCTGAACTCAGTGACACTTTTCTCCTTTACCTGTCTAGCAGAATAAACCCCCATGCTTTTGAGTTTTCACTTAATATAAAGTCGGAGGCCCCTACGTTACCCCCCCACCCACACACACTAGTCCAAAATTAGTCGTGTTGCATGAGCGTTATGTTTTTTTGTCATTTTGAACCTATATTAAATATATATTGAGCATTTATATTGAAGACATGCAAAAATATTACGAGAAATCTATCTAGGCCTTGATTACGACGAATGAATAGATTTAAACGCATATTGCTCTGGGTTGAAGTTAGAGAGGAGTGAAAATGGCCGGTTGCTGGTAGCCCCTGATCCTCAGCAGCATCTGCTCACCTCTGGCATTTCCTGTGTCTTCATTACAAGCTGCCTTCTTAAAAGGTCCAGAAGGGTTCTGTCTGTCTATCTGTCTCTCTCATTCTGTCTCACGCTCTGTGTTGTAAAACGCAACACGTCAGTCACTTCCACGGCCGGATTTGCATTGTGGAAGGAGCAGAAGGATGTCAACCCCTGCAACAAGAAGCATCTCCCCTCCTCTTCTTCCTCCACGCCTCCTCCTCTTCCTCCCCGTGTGTTTGATTTGTGGCCATGTTTGTATGGGTTACTGTAAATCGATGCTTCGTAATGATGCTAATGCTAATTGCATTATGATGTGATTAATTAATCTGATTTTAAAAATAAATATAGATTTATTGAAACTGAAAAGGGTCTCGGTGACATGACTTTGCAGACACTCATGGCATCATTGAACACACCATACGGTCCTGATGAAATATTTAACTGGTGGGGGTGTGATATGAAAATCTGCAGCTTTGGGGGAAATAATCGATATAAATGACTGCAGCAGGGAGAAATTTTATTACTGAAACAGTAACGTTGCTGGCATTTTTTCCATCATGCTTGAGTTGTACATCAGGACAAGGATCCTATGGGATCTGACAAAAGTCATTCATTTATTTGTCTTCAGTAACTCCTTTTATCCAGGTCAGGATCACTGTGATTTAAATGACTTCTCTGTTTATATATGGTTTGGCAGAATTCTTTTGGGAAAGGGTGGGGTCTATCAGAATTCCTTCAAGAATTGGAATTGGTCAGAATTCCTTTGGGAGAGCATTGGGGTTGGTCAAAATTCCTTTAGAAGATGGTGGGATTGTTCAGAATTCCTTTAGTAAATCGTGGGATTGGGCAGAATTTATTTGTGGGGTTGGTCAAAATTCCTTCACAAGAGGGACAGGCAGAGTGGGTAAGATTTCCTGTCGGGGCAAGGGGGATTGTCTGAATTGCTTTGGGAGTGAATATGCTTGGTCAGAAAAATAGGAGAGTGTGGGGATTGGATAGAATTCCTTTGTGATTGAGGGGGCATGGTCAAATTTCCTTCAGAAGAGGGTGGGATTGGACAGAATTCCTTTGTGATTGGCTGGGGTTGGTCAGAATTCCTTTGGGTGGTGTTGGATTATTCAGAATTCCTTTGGGAGTGGGTGGGGTTGGTCAGAATCCCTTTGAGAGAGGTTTGGATTGGTCAGAATCCCTTTGGGAGTGGGTGGGGTTGTTCAGAAGTCCTTTGGGAGTGGGTGGGGTTGGTCAGAATCCCTTTGGGAGAGGGTGGGGTTGGTCAGAATCCCTTTGGGAGTGGGTGGGCTTGTTCAGGACTCCTTTGGGAATGAGTGGGGTTGGTCAGAATTCCTTTGGGAGAGGCTTGGATTGGTCAGAATTCCTTTGGGAGTGGGTTGAATTGGTCAGAACTCCTTTGGGAGTGGGTTGAATCGGTCAGAACTCATTTGGGAGAGGGTTGGATTGGTCAGAATTCATTTGGGAGTGTGTGGGATTGGTCAGAATTACTTTGGGAGAGGGTTGAATTGGTCAGAACTCCTTTGGGAGTGGGTGGGGTTGGTCAGAATCCCTTTGGGAGAGCGTGGGATTGGTCAGAATTCCTTTGGAGGAGGCTTGGATTATTCAGAATTCCTTTGGGAGTGGGTGGGGTTGGTCAGAATCCCTTTGAGACAGTGTTGGATTGGTCAGAATTCCTTTGGGAGAGGGTTGGATTGGCCAGAACTCTGTTGGGAGTGAGTGGGGTTGGTCATAATTCCTTTGGGAGAGGGTTGAATTGGTCAGAACTCCTTTGGGAGTGGGTGGGGTTGTTCAGAATTCCGTTGGGAGAGGGTTGGATTGGCCAGAACTCTGTTGGGAGAGGGTGGGATTGGTCAGAACTCCTTTGGGAGCATGGAGAATTTGTTAGAATTCCTTTAAGAGCTGGCAGAGTTGATAAGATTTCCTATGGGTGCGAGGGGGATTGTCAGAGTTCCTTTGGGAACTGATAAAATGGGTCAGAATTCCTTCCGGAGAGCATTAGATTGATAAGAATTCCTGAAAACACTGGCATGATTGGTTGGAATACAATCATTCAAGGCCAGGCAGGATTCGTTTTGGGGCAGAAAGGATTTGCAAAATTCCTTTGGAAGTTCACAAGATTAGTCAAAAATTCTGTTGAAGCAGGCAGGATTGGTCAGTGTTCCTTTGGGTGGAATTGTCTTACGCACGCCTCTACACCACAGTCTCTTTTACAACTGGACTGCAAAGATGTACATAAGATTCCAGATTCCTGACTACCATTTGCTGGCTTGGAGCTTGGATTCGATGTGGCTGTAGACTCCTAATTCACTGCAGTATAGCTCCGTCACACCAGATGGCGTCATTGTCTTACACAAGCTTCCAGCCAGAGAATAATCTGATTGGACAAATCAAGTTGCTTGTTCTAATAAATATGTAATATTTATGTAATATAATAAATAAACAATATTAATTGGCTTATGAATGTTACTAAGCCTCAACATTTTTTAACATTAATAATGTGGTAATGCGGATGTCATGAAAGATCATTTGTACCCTTTTTGCAGATGCTTTACTCATTTCAAGTTTAAAATTGTCTTATTGTATTGCCAATTTTTCAATTCAATTCAATTCAATTGTATTTATATAGCGCTTTTAACAATGAACATTGTCACGAAGCAGCTTCACAGAAGTATATAAATTCCAAAACGTATTCATCTATAAACGTATCCATAAACATATATACCTAGATATATCCCTAATGAACAAGCCTGTGGTGACGGGGGCAAGGAAAACTCCCTGAGACAACAAGAGGAAAGAACCTTGAGAGGAACCAGACTCAACAGGGAACCCATCCTCATCTGGGTGACACCGGATTGTGCCATTAGACCTGACTCAGTTCTGTAACCATGTGTGATATGGTCCAAAAGTCCAGTTGTGTAGCACCAGGTTCACTGAAGTTTTAACATAATGTCAGTTCGGTTTAATTTGATTACTGATGGAGATTTGAGTGCAAGACCGTCCTAAGCCATTATAGCAGATCCGCTCGTGTCAACAGCAGTCCATCGCCATCTTCACAGTTTCTAGGGGTACTGTATGTTGAGGCGGTTCACATGGGGATATCCTCAACAGTGGATTTCAGGGGATGATAACTCTGCACCAGAAGTAGGATATCAGGATGGATCTGGCAGGTCCGGAATACCGAGGAGGTCGGGGTCACTGATATCTCAAGAACAGCATGTGGAGGTCGACCACGTATCTGTGTGTGTGTGTGTGTGTGTGTGTGAGGGAGAGAGAGAGAACTAATCAGAGTAACAGATTGTTAGATGTAAGCTTTGTAACTTATTTGCTTATTTCAAAAGCGGTATAAAACCCTCAAGGCGAAACTTTACACCACTTTTCCTTTGTTCACTTGCTATCATTTTTTGCAGTGCTTAAACGTGGAGGCCGAACCCACTCTTTTGACCCCTTCTGATATTACGTATTTTCTAATGTTTCTAATGTTTAATATCTGTCCATGTTTATCAAATATCACGACTTGTGTGACATTGCATATCGATTTATCCTTTCTGGCAGAATTCATAACTCTCTTGTTCAACAAATCAATTGATTCCAGCAAGAGTTCACTGTGTGTGTGTGTGTGTGTGTGTGTCATTTTGGGTATATTTGGAAAAAGATATAGATTTAGTGTGTGTGTGTGTGTGTGTGTGTGTATTGGGTTGGGTGTGAAAAATACTTCTTCTAAACATGAACATGCGAGTGCTTTATTAAATAACGCATTAGTTAGCGAACAAATCCGAACGAATCATTTCACTGAACGACTCGAGTCACTACAAGGAGTCGAGTATTTTAATCTCTCGATGTCACGGCTAATAATTGAATATGTGTCACCTCTGGGTCGCCTAATCCCCAAACTGCCACTCACCAGACTCTTGTTGTCCAAACAGAAGCCTGTGAAAGTGATCATGTTCCTCTGCCTGGGAGGAAAGGGTTTTTCTCTGTTTTGGTGTCGTACAGGATGTAATTGCACTTAGCAAGCTTCAAACTGAGATTAACTCTGTCCTCCTCTACACGTCGCCTTAAACGCCCATCCGATTCCACGTCCGCAGCCCACACTGTGTTTTTCTCTGCTACTTTTTTGGAGTATGAACAACACCGAGGGTGCTATTAATAGGCCTCGCAGCACTGCCTCTAAATTACCCGTTTCACTCCCAAGACAAAGCTGGAATATGCAAATGAAGATTTAATTTCTGTTGTCTCTCTGCGTTCTCTAGCTTTTCTCGCGTACTTTTTTGTAGGAGCAAAGAAACTCTTAGTCATTGTAACCGCTGGTTTTCTCTTAATGCTTCCAAATTCCGGTTCTTTGTTCGATATTAATTTCCATTAATAATGGTATGTATTGGCCCATATCACAAGATTAAATTGGAAGAAAAAAATTGGCAATATCAAACTATCCGATTAGTGCCCACTTTATTAGGAACGCACATCCACCTGCTCATTCGTGCAATTATCAAGACCTCAAGAGCTTCAGGTCACGTTCACGTCAAATATCAACCCGATGGGGGGGGGAAATGTGACTGCGTTTGCTGGGTTTGTGTGTTTCCGAAACGTCTGATCAGCCAAGGAGAAGAATCTAAAGCTACACTTAGCACAGACTCACGCAAACTGGACAATTTTGATTTTCTATAAATATGTCAAGACATTAATAGAATATAATGGCTCCCCGAGCTTCAAAATAGCCTCACGTAACACCAACGTGTCAGCTTTTAGGCGAAAACTACAAGCAAAACTGTAACTGGAGTTTGTAATGATGATAATGCGATTTATTTATTTATCTTTTTATTTTTTGGAGGTGGATCTCTCTGGGGTCAAAGATATATTAGCCGACTATGAGCTTTTAATGGATGTCATTATGCGCATTTTTTTTATTAATAACGGTCAATAAAGGAGAAAACCCACACAGAGGGAGGGGTGGTGATATTCTCGAAACGAACGAGCGAATGTACGAGGCAATGTATAATTACAGCTAACTGAAGTAAACACAGTTATTTCAGCGCGGAGCTGAGGGATTTATCATTTCTACTTTCCCTCAAGCAAGGAAAGAAAACCTCTCAAGAAGCGAAAACTCGTTAACGGAGTTGAAAGTCAGGCGAACTTTCAGAACCGGCTTTGAGTCTGTCGTTGATGACGTTTTGAAAAATCAAAGTGGTGGGTGTGATGAAGTATAGCAGCAAAGAGGGTGAATTACAAATGTGTTTGTGGATGTACACGTTTTTATCAGGGCAGTTTTTACACTTACAGAGAAGTCAAATTGACTTCACATATAAATGACCTTATTGATTCATTTATTTATTTTATCACTTGTGTGTAAAAGACACATGATTCATTTCTTTTCCTGTGTGATTTTTACATGCAATCTGCTTTTTACAGACGATTCATTTATTTCAACATGTAATTACTACATGATTCTTTTTTCCCTTAGGATTTTTACACACGATTCACTTCTTTTCGCATCTGATTATGACACGTGAGTCATTTTTCACATAGATTTTCATATGATTCATGCATTTGCCAAGTGTGATTCTGACACCCAGGCCGTTTATTTTCACCCATGACTCTTACGTGTGCTTTGTTTCATTTCAAATCCGATTCTTAAACGTGATTCATTTGTCGTCACATTTGATTTTTACACACTTTGCCTTTCTTTTCACTTGTGATTTTTACACGTGATTCATCTCCAGTCTGATTCATATACAAGATTCATTTCTTTTCATGTCTGATTCTTACGAAATGATTGGCTTTATTCCAAGTCTGATTCTTACGCACGATTCATTTATTTTCTGATGCGAAGCTCACATGTGATTCATTTACCATGTGATTCTTACACGAGTCATTTATTTTCTGAGGTGAATCCTACATATGATTCATTTAACGTGTGATTCTTAGGCATGATTCATTTACAGTGGTACCTCAGTACTCGAACTCACTAGAAATCGAATTTCTTAAAAGACAAACAAACCAGATCACAAAAAAATGACCTAGAACTCGATCTGAATCTCAGAAGTTGAACCGTGAATGGCGACCTAAGATAACTTGTACACGCGGGGAAATGAGTCACGCAGCACGTCTCTCAGCGGAAACAAAGGGTAACGCTTCAGTCTCAGCCTCGCATTTGCTGTGATAGCATCGTTTGTTAGTGATATTGCTTTTTTATTTTAAAATATCAGGTAATACACTGGACTTTATATCATTTTGGTAGCCATTGCACACCAAAAATTTACGACTACAGAGTAATAATAAAAATAAATAATGGACCACATGGCATAGTATGACTCAAGGTAGTAGCGCTGTGTCTGGGTTTATGAAAAAGGTGTCATGGGGTTTTTTTTTATCTCTACCCTGTCAGAGCGGTGAGGAGATGTGGACACAATCCAGGCTGCAGTCAGACATAAAATACATTTCAGGCTTTATTTCGGCTCCAGGAAGAAGTACATGAGACGGCAGGCAAACTCGTAGTCGAAGAACAGGCAGGGTAACCGAACTGCGTACAACACCACGAAGGAACAGACTATAATCATAAACCGAATATCATGACATACACATTGTTTGGGTGCATTTATGTATTTATTTATTTTCTTACTTTACAAATTACTGTTTTGATAAATGTGCTTAGATGTGTTTAGCATGTGCTCTTCTTGTTTTATCCTGTTCATTTTGTGTTTAAGTGCTAAAAAAAAACACCATCACATATTTCGGTGTAATTTTTTGGGGCCGGAAATGAATTCATTGGTTTTCCATTATTTCCTATGGGGGAAATCTGATCAGAACTCAAACTTTTTAGGATTCGAACCCGCACTCGGAACGGATTAAATTCGAGTACTGAGGTACCACTGTATTTTCATATCTGATCCTTACACTTGATTCATTTATTTCTCCAATGTGATCCTTACTTATCATTCATTTCTTTCCAGATGCAATTTCTACACACGATTCTTAGATCTTTTTCAACTGTGATTCTTTTTTCCCCCACATGATTCATTTTTATTTCCATTTAATTTTTCCCATTGTCCCCCCCACATCTGATTCTTATATATGATTCACCTACATGACTCCACATGTGTTTCCTGCACACAATTCACACGTGTTTTTCTCACATAAAGAATTCTTTTCACACATGATTTCATACAGTGCAGTTTCATGTCAGTCCACGCTGAAACGCACTTTCACGTGATCACATATTCCTCAAGTGATCCAGTGGGAAATACAGTATATGTGATTTTGCCTTAAGGGTATCGATGAACTACGCGCTGTAGCAGAGATACTGAGACGTCCTGAGACAAACAGCAAGGACTGTTCTAAGATCAGTCCGATGTTACGTTCTGGGAGAACAATAATGATGAAATAAGGTCCAGGTTATGTATTATTTAAAATATATGGCTTGTCGAGTGTAGAATTTCAAACTGGCACCTTTTCTGATACCTTCAAAAATGCCCAGAGCGCAATATGCAATCAGCACCAAGTTTAACCCCGGCTCAAATTATGATTAAGCCAGGCTTCGGGACATTTACACTTAATGTTTCATTACCCACAAGCTGTGATGAGGCGACACCAGCTCGGAGATGGAGCTGCTCTTCCATCAGACGTGTCAGCGGCTCGCTCAGAGACTGAACACATCCAGGAACACGTGGTCCCTCACTGGAAGGGAAGAATCCTCTCCCCAGCTCCAGTCCTCTGACTTCCTGTCTATAATACCTAACGCAGATTAAGGCCCATTAAAGCCTCTTTGCTGCATGCGCAGTTTCTATTGATTGCATCGACTCAACTCGTTTTAGCCAATGATCCGATTACAGCTCTCGTCCCCTGCCCTCCTCCTCCTCCTCTTTATGTCACCCTGGATTTAAGGCCTGCTGCGGTGACCTGGGCTCGTATGCTGACATGGGCACTTCTTAACACCAGCCTCTTAAGACACGGGCCAGGGGTGGTGCAGGGCATCGGTAGGGCAGCCTTCTGGGAGACACTAAGACACAAGCAAATGTTTTCATTAAAGTAAAATTCTCGATTTTTCACTTTATCTCTATGCACTGCACCAGTAGTAGAGGGGTAACACAATGACATCATCTGGATCTGTCCCTGTATCTGTGCGGGAGAATCAAAAACAAAAGGCGATTTTTCAATTACTGTACACGATAACCCAGAAGCATTGTCAAAAAGTCAACCCTACCCCAAAAAAGTCATGTGAACGTTCTTTGGAGGCATGAAGGTTCCTATTCTGATGCTTTTCCAAGCACATGGACAAACAGTGAACAGTGCAAATGAGTGTGCATTGCTGCGAAATGAACTTCAACCTGCAATTCGCAGCAAAAGAAGAAGAACGCTGTCCAAAACAGCCTTGCTGCACCATGACAATGCAGGAGCAGAGACAGTAGAGACAGTGCGACGGCTCGGGTTCCAACGTCTCCCACGTCCTCCTTACAGCCCGGATCTGGCGCCGAGCCATTATCACATCTTTGGTTCACTGATGGAGGCGCTGCGCGGTCACAGATTCACTTCTGATGATGAAGTAAAGCAAGCGGGGCTCACCTGGCTTCGAGAGAAGATGAAAAACGTCTTCTCTGCGGGAATCCAGACGGTAGATGAACGACGCGACAAATGCATCATCTTGCATGGGGACTATGTGGAAAACGATACGTTCAGTTTCTCAGAGTTACTTCTATTAAAGCCGTTAAATGTACTTTGCCTTTACTTTCTGATTCTCCCTCATATTATAGTGCTCCAAATATCCATATCTTTATTCGGATTTAACTCCAAAGTGGGCATGGCATACTCTGGCAAGTTTTTTTATTTAATTAAATACATCCGCTATCACTATGTCCTCAGAAACATTAGAAAACACTGAACAAAAAAAAAATCCCAGATGTAGGAGTGAACTCTGGCTCTGACAGCGCCTCAACCCCAGCCACGTCACTCTGGTTCATAAGAAAGGTTTAGACTCAGACTCAGTGCGGTTCAGGATGGATCAATGCGTTAAAGGGGACGACTCACCCTTCCCAGAATCCTCTGCCCCGAGTAGCGAGTCATCATTCTCAATGCCATCGATACTCCTTTGAATAAATAACCTGCCGACATCCTAGGCCATAGATCTTAGTAGGGTAATTTATTTCATATGAAATGGACCTAAACCGGCTTTGACTGTTTCGGAAAGATCAGATAAGGCGTATTTTGTTTAGAGCATCCACATAAACGATGCATTGGATTCTGGGAAAGCTGAGCTGGCCCCTTTAAGCCTGACGTGTGCTTGCTGTTACACATGAATATGCGTACGTATGCAAAATGGCACCATGCATATGCAGTGATTCTTTAGCGTGTTGCTTTGGGATATGCTCGTTCTCAGGACACAGCTACGTAGTGTGATACCAGTGTAAATATTGGAGGCAGCATAACACCATGAGGCACAGCGATCTTTTGGTTCTGACGTGCTGCTTTTAATCCTCCAGATGTTTAAAAGATTCCCATGTGAGGGTGTGAACAATGCCAGTCATGTAGCTGGTGAAGGGGCTTAGGTTTATGGGAGGAGTTGGATCAGGTCTAGGAGCACCACCGTGGATTTTTGGTTCAACATTACAGATTTGAGAAACACGAACTGGCTGCAAGATTCCCAAACGTGTCACAAACTTAAAACTGTAAGCTGTGCAATGTCAGTTCTGCTGACTTTTTCTTCTGCAGGCTGCAGTTATGCTGACTCGAACTACTGGGACTCTAATGAACCTCACGTGAGGTAATAAAGTACCGGAACGGCCGTTAAGATGGCGACGGGGGATTCTCCTGAAGTAAAATGGCGATGTGAAGTCGACTCTCTGTAGAATCAAAGTAATCGTAATAAGCAGCAGCCTGGTGTTATTAGGATCGTTTGTGCCTCATTAAGCTGCCGCTTGATCGGATTCGCTGTCCTGTTGGTCTGAATAATGAAGCATCTCCTTGCCGAGCCGGATCTCGTTCAGTGGCCTGATCAGGTAAAAGCTGCTAGACGAGTCACTCCATCTTCAAGTCGAGTCCCAGGAGCCTCTATTAAGCGAAGAGCGAGTCATGTGAAGAGTGTGACAGAACTGGGTCTGAGTCCACACAGCAGCTGGCGTGTGTGATTACTGCTTTCTGAATCCCTCAGTTCCTCTAGGTTCCTCCATCTCGCCCGTTCCTGCTCTCTGATCTGACACACTCCACTCGCTGCATGACTGATAGATCCAGGACACGCGAGCAGCAAATAAAACCAAGGGATTCGTCACATGTCACAGAGCGCTTGAGATCTGAGCACAGCACACACACACGCACGCACACACACACACACACACACACACACACACACACACACACACACACACACACACACACA
>JAQLOM010000019.1:12622113-12633163 GCA_030068315.1 Chrysichthys thysi
CACAGAAAGGCACCCGTGCCGAACCCGGGGCTCGAACCCAGGACCTTCTCGCTGTGAGGCGACAGTGCTAACCACTCCGCCACCGTGCCACCCTTTATAGGACATTTCTCTTATTTAAAAACACGTAACAAAAGAAATCGGTGTGTTTTGTTGGGGGTTTGGACCGAATGATTAGTAACTTCATTCATTTTCATGGGGAAATTCGATTTGTCTTACGACACTTTTGACATCCGACCTCGCTCCAGGAACGACTTAATGTCGTATGTCTAGGTACCGCTGTACCTTCCTAAAAAAAAAAAAAAAAAGCATGCTCACAACCAGCTATCGTGAGTGGAGAAAAATACACAGCTTTAATCACATAACATCACTCAATGTGAACACAAAGGGGAAAAAATCACATCTATTTCTTGCAAATCTGCACCGACAACCCGCCTCGTGTCAGTAAAAACACATTCGAGTTTACGTTCATCTTAACTTTAAAAGTGACTAAAACGGGTTTCTAGCTACTATAACATAAATCACAGCAGCAAGTCGCGTCCCGCAACATTAAACCAAACTATGAACACATAAAACCATGTGACGATGATTAAGAAATGAACTGTAAATTGTAATCATAGACAAATTCCTATCTTATACGTGGAAGAAAATAAAATTCCACCCAGTTGTTGATTGTTGACTTAACTAGCACACCCTGCCATGTGTCAGTCCTCACGTATTACTCTCTATGGCTCAGAGTCTTCTCAGGTACATCACTGACGGCCTCTCGTTTCCTAACCGTGGATTAAAAAAAAAAAAAAAAAGCATTTTGGCATCTTCTCACTTTAATTACCCACAAATCCATATCAATTCCAAGTGGGCTGTTTTAAATTCCAAACGATTTCACGCCCAGATGGTGAGTAAAACATTTAGTTCAGTAATTGCAGGATTATTGACTTCTTTGTGGACCGCCAACGAACATTTCGAAATCTGGAGAGCCCGGTGAAGCTGATTATTCATCGGTATTAATAGCAACAGATTTTCTCGCCATATGCTTAAGTACAAAACGCGAGCACTATTAGAAAATCCTCCGACCAACTTGTTATGATAAATCAGCGCTGGCTCTTGTCCCCAGCTTCGTTAAAGCATGAAAGGGAGCAGATATGTAGTCGTGTGCGTTTAATTGAAAGCCATTAATGTAATGCACTCCACCTTGGATTATTCAGATTCAAATAGGCTCATCTGAACTGAACGTAATTCACACGCTTCTGAGCTGACCGGAGGAATTAACGCCCCGAGAGGGTGTGAGGAGAGGCGCGGCGTCCTGCCTAGCGCCTTCATTTCACCACTAGACCTGCGAGCTAACATACAGGACCCGTAACGTGGAAATAAACACAAAAGGGATGATCGTTAGGTACACTCTTCAGACCTCAGGAGTCCAAGTGCACTGTTTTAACGAACATATGAGATTTTCTGAGGTCTAGAGCGCACAAGAGTGCACAGTGAAAATAATTCCAGAGGATACTTGGATTTTTCCAAATAAAAAACAACCCTAAAAATTCCCATCCGTGTTATTTTTCCGATGACAACATTCTGCTGTACACTACGTTAACTGTACAACCGTGGGGAGTTCAACCAAGGCGGCGGCATAAACCTGGAGTCACAGCGACGTTTGCTGAGACATCTTAAAACTACATTTTAAGGATTAAAATGCCGGCGTGCCTTTAGAGGAAAGGAATCAGCGACGCGGCGGTGTGATGAAGCCGCGTTACTCCACCCACGAAGACTTTTCTATCATTTTTCAATAACATCACATCCTGCATTCTTTTCCTCCTTTATCACGCTCACATTTATTTTTTATTCATTACTGAATAATACATCATACTTTTATCCATTTATAGTTACTCTTTGCTGCTTAATCCTGTTCAGGTTCACGGGGGGGAAGCTGGAGCCAATCCCAGGTGACTTCTGGTGAGAGAGAGGCGGGGTTACACCCTGGGCAGGTCACCAATCCAGCGCAGGGCGACACACAGAGACAGACAACCATTCACACTGACGTTCACATCTACGGGTAATTTAGAGTAGCTAATTAGCCTAATCCCCTCTGTGCATGTCTTCGGACTGTGGGAGGAAACCGGAGTACCCAGAGGAAACCCACACAGACACGTGGAGAGCATGCAAACTCCACACAGAAAGGTGTCCAGGTCGACCCTGGGGATCAAACAAAGAAGGTTTCTTGCTGTGAGGTGACAATGTTAACCCCATTTATATGCCAAGCATTTATTGTTTTATACACAATCACCTGGCGTTCACTCGTTCAGGGCCTATAGCTCGATTTGTGCCACTGGCATCCTTCAATTAATGTGATTAAAAATATGCGTTCTGTCTCAAATTGGGTCATTTATCTCGGGGAGCTATGATACCACATGGTTGCATTCTTATCATTTCAAGCTTAATCTCTAATACCACAATAATAATTAAACGTCATTTATTTCGGCTTGCCTTTCCGGGGGCGTGTGTACGTTTTGTCGAAGGCCCGTGAGCATCTCCGCGGCTCTTCAGCAAACTCAGCCCCGATGTTTGTCTTCGCTCTGGAAGAAAGCGAGCTGCAAAACGAAGTGCAAACGTGAAAGAGCCAAATGTCAAGGGATTACAGCTCTACTGAGCCCCAGAGAAGCCTGGCAGAGGAGAGGATGAGGAGGAGGAGGAGGAGAGAGGAGGAAGAGGCACGTGGGAGTAACTGACATGAGGATGAGATGAGAGAGTGAGAGAAAGAGGAGGAAGTGGGGTCATCCTGTGAGCTGTCTCCACACGCAGAAGCGCCTTTCGCTGGGATTTGGCCGATGTTTTCCCAGCACTACTCGGGGATTTTCACCATAAGCGGTGCCATGTGATACACGAGCGCATTCAGTAACACCAACGCTCGCTCGGCAGGGTGAAGACAAAACCGCTAGCTGCAAATCTATTAGCTTGCAGTATGAGGCACGGCGGTCTTTTTTTTTTTATATTCGGTATTATTTTAGGGTGTACAGGCTTCTCCATCTATATAACTGCATCTATCCAGTGCGCTCTTCATCCTCGAGTGGCCGTCTCGCCCAAACCAGCGCATCCCACAGGAGAGGTGGCGAAGAAGAAAAAGAAAAAGAGAACGCATGCTACGTTAACAAAAGAATTCACCTGTAATTTGGTGTTCATGGCTTTTTTCAGCGCTTTATGTTTTTAAGGTCATCTTCCAATGAGTTAGTTTGCCTAGTCCTCAAGTTACAATGGAGACGCGTTCCACCACACCCATCGTAAGTCGAAAATATCATATGTCGAACCGCTGTGTTGATCCACTTAGCCTAGCTTTGGTATCTCAGCCTAGCTTAGCCCAGCTTAGTCTAGGTTAGCTTAGTCTACCCAGGAGTCTTTTCCTGTAGAAGATCTGCTTTTGAATTAAAATTAGCTCTTGAAGCACCCCCCCGCCCCGCCCTGAGGTAATGCACTGTACAGTACACCAATACACAAGGTAACTCGGTGAGTTGCGGGAGAGAGCGAGGCATTGTGTGAGGTGAGTGATCCGGGCATCGTCCGCATACTTCCAGGTGTCGTCCGTGTACTTCTGGGCATCGTCTGAAAGTCCACGTACGTTATAGGCTATCACACTGGCCTGCCTGCGATGCCTGCCCATGAATTTAAAATATTTTCGAAATATTTTCCAATTTTTAGCGCATCACAATCATCATCGTGACTTCGAAAAATCATAAGTCGGGCCATCGGAATTCGGGGAGCACCTGTAGCTCCAGCTACTCACAATGTCCTCACACAAGCTAGCATGCTAACATTGTGTACATAGAGGAAAATGCTCCACATGTCTACTATCCTAGACACAGAGCTAGTCAGCGGAGCTACTTGTGAAAAAGAAACTGAGAGAACAAGAAAGAAGTCACTTCAGGTGTCGTGATTGAGAGTTCATCTAATTTTAATTTTTGTTCTTGTTGTTTGTAGCTGCCATCACATCTGTCACATGTAGTCTCAAACCTGAAACAGGAATTCAGAAATCTCATGAGATAGCAAATAAGAGCAACTTTTACCCAAGCGATAGCTAGCAATGAGATGCTAACAATGAAATGAATTTCGCCAGGTTTTTATGGCGGTGCGAATTTGGTGTTATTGTGAAGGCAAACAGGAGGCTAACATTCTGCACATGGGCGAATTGAACTCATTTAAAAGTATCAAATAGCTGAAAGCAATGAATTTTTTTTTATTATTTTAAAGAGAACTGCTACTTCCTCTACTGCGATTGGCATACACGCCTGTCAAGGTGCCTGCGAGTCTTCCGCAGCCATGCATCTCTCTCAGCTCGGCTCCCTCCATTACAATTACAATTCTCAGCTCAGTTGAGGAAAATGGCCGCCGTGCCTGTGCTGATGCCACGAGGAAAACGAGCAGATGGGCGGCAGCATTCGGGGCACGTGCCGTCACAGATTAAGATTAGGGCCTCTTTGTTATTAATAGACAGTTTTAATCAGGGTGCCTCCCAGGATGCCTGTTCCTGACGGAGCTGCAGCGGGGTCCCGATCCTCAGAGACGCGCTGCGGAAACGAGAGCTTCAGAGCTGCCGTTTGCAACGCATTACACGCATCACTGCTGCATGATCACACCCAACCCAGAGAGCACCGCATTAATGCTATCGATTCAGGTCTTAGCATGGACGTCGTTCAGACCGAAAGACAGATGCAACGGTATTCGACGGCTGCTGGAAGCGGTGACGGCGTCCGGCAGTGGCGTCGTCCCCCCTTCTGTCGCAGGAAGAGAAAAACAAGAGGGGATGAATTATTAAGTTGAAAATGATCAATGCTGGGACGTTTTCACATCCGCTGTAATGCACATCCTCCCATTCAGCCTCGGAGATAAATAGGCACCGGGGGCGGGCTTGACAAAAATTGACAGTGACTTTCCACCTCCCCCCAGTCAGAACCGGTCTGATCCTGATTGCAGGCAGCGTTGCAGCTGGCAATTTCCAGAATAATCTGCAGCTTGGGCTCAGACTTGAGCTTGGGCTCACCCCTCCAAATCCATCTCCCCCACAACCCCCTATGAATCCTCTTCTCCATCTACACCTCCTACAAATCTACACCCCTCTCCCTCTCTTTTTCATCTTATCCTCCTTGAGATCTCTCTCTCTTTCTCTCTCTCTCTCTCTCTTGCTGTCTCGTCTACCCTTGTGCTGATTCAGGTTTTTTCTTCTTCTGAATACTGCTGACCAAACATGCAGATGCAATCATGGATCAATGGACAGATAGATAGATAGATAGATAGATAGATAGATAGATAGATAGATAGATATCCACCTTACGTATGCACCACAGTAATAACAACGTTAATGTTGAATTCACAACGTCAGAACTTACTACAGTATAAGCTACAATTATAATATATTAAAATATGTAATAACCATTCTCATAAGACATCATAGTGAACACATACAGTAGTAGTATTACACTTGCATAAATATATATATATAAAATTCTTTTTGTGTTTGAAACGGAAATGCCGTACGACCACAGAACATATTATACGCGCGTATGAGCGGAAACAGCGTCACTAGCGCTTACATTTTAACTAATCACTTCGTTTGTGGACGCCGTTTTTATATCGTCTTTACGAATCGTTATTATTTGGGTGAGAGTTATTTTACTGATATTGAAAAGAAGTAAACACCTATTTGGGAAGGAATTATTTACGAAAACTTTAGTCTAAATATATAAAATTCTTTTCGCGTTTGAAACGGAAAGGACGCACGACCGCTGTTTGTTGAAAAATAAATTTGGTAATTAACAAACTTATTTTATAAATGCTGCATTTTATTTTTTTCCCCTTGCACTCAGTGAGTGAAGCCGCTGGGGAATCAGCTAGTAATAAATATAATTAGTCTACAGCAAGCTAGCAAAAGCATACATAATTGCTATTAAACAGCACAGCAAGATTGTAGTGTATCATAGTAAAATCATTGTACTTTGTACTTAGGTAAAAATATTATGTATCATAGTGAAATTATAGTGTATTGTAGAATATTATGGCAAAATCATTGCTTATAGGAGTAAATTATAGTGTAGTAATGGTATAATCATAGTGTATGCTCGTCAAAATATAATGCATCGCAGTGAAATTATAATTATAATGAAACTGTAGTCTATTATAACAAAATCACTGTGGATCATAGTAAAATTATAGCATTATTATAATATATTGTAGTACAATTATAGTGTATCATTGTTAAATTACCATAAATTCATAGTGTATTATAGTAAAAGTATCGTTTATCAGAATACACTTATAAAGTATCATAGTACAATTAATTATACTAAATTCATTGTAAAATATTTTTTTTATTATTCCAAATGATAATAATATTAGTCTTTTGGAGTAAACTCAGAGTGCACCTTCAAAGATAAAGTGAAATCCCAATGTATCGGTACGTTAAAGTCATAGTGTATCAGTACGATTATAGTAAAATCACAATATATTATTATATAGATAAATTACACTTGCTGTACGTCACTCGGGATAAGAGCGTCTGCTAAATGCCTGTAATGTAATGTAATGTTGTATTAAATTAATTGTAAAATCATAGTGTACCTGCAAAGTTATAGTAAAATCAGAATGTATCAGTAAAGTTAATGTCCTAGGGTATCAATAAGGTTATAGTAACATCAGGATAACATCTTAATGTAGCAGTAAAGTTACGGTAAATCACAGTAAACACATAGTATATCAGTAAAGTTATAGTACAATTATGATAAAATCATAGTGCAGCAGTACAGTTCTAGTAAAACCACAATATATTAGTAAACTTCTAGTAAACTCAGTGTATTAGAATATTAAGTTACATTAAAACAACTGTAAAATCATAGTGTCAAATTGTATTAAAATTACAGTGTATATAAGTAAGGTTATGGAAAAGATAGTTGTAAAATCATAGTATATCAGTGACGTTATAGGAAAACCATACCGTATCATGATAAAACTACAGTGCTGTCGTGAAATTATAGCAAAATCATAGTATAATTGCATTGTAAGTAAAAGTATGTAAATTGTAAATAAAGTCACAGGAAATTGGAGTGTGTCCTAGTAAAGGCACAGGAAACCATAGTGCATTTTTTCTACATCTTGATTTGTTGTAAAATTGCATGTTTAATCAAAAAGTCCAAAAAAATGTACATTTTTTTGATTAAACATGCAATTTTTGATTGTATGTTTAATCAAAAAATTAAACATGCAATCAAAAATTGCATGTTTAAAAACAAAAACATGTTAATCAGCACATACTAACACCAAGGACGGTAATACCTCTCGGACTAATGGGATTAATCGCGAAAAGTGAAAGGCAATATTAATATAATATAGATATAGACTCCATATGCGACAGCATGCAGAAGGAACGTCATAATGCGAAAGATAAGAAGGATTCTCGGGATCTTTATTCCGACTAGAAATGTGAGTAGGCCACAGATGGAGGCCATTTTCAGCTCCGGTCGTTTCCAGACGATACCTGAGTAATGTTTCAGAATGATCAAGCGTTAAAAAAGGCATTAGGCTGGGAACAGTTGATTCATGCTTGACCTGGGGCCAATTTTGCTGCATGCAGTGCAGGGAGCGGTGCTCGGTCATTCTGCTGGGACTCGCAACTCATTACGATGCATTATTTCATGCGAGTCTACAGGGTGGTGAATCGATAGCAAGCGCCGATACAATTCCGTCATCTTTTAGGGCATCGGTGATTCTTGTGTGTGTGTGTGTGTGCGTGTGAGTGCAGGATGTGCAGATGTGCTGTACAGGAAGTCCACTGCTTTTAATGTTCATGAGGTCATACCTTTGAGCTATTAGCTCTGATCCATGCTGCAGCAAAGTGCTGCGTTGTCTTTTCGTCCCTGCTGTCTTTCTTTTTTTTCTTTCTTTTTTTTTTTTTACAATCCTTGATAAATAAGCATGAATAAAGATTCTGGCTAAATTCCTTGACTTTGATGTGAAATAACATGACCTGGAATCTTCGGAAAAAAACGTGTGTGTGTGTGTGTGTGTGTGTGTGTGTGTGTGTGTGTGTGTGTGTCCGTGTCTTTATTGTTTGTACTGTTGCACACAACAAATGCAATTTTCATTCAACACAAAGACAAGGATGGCTGCGGGAAAAAAGCAAACAAGCCTCTGTCTAATTAAAAGGAAACTCTTTGGGGAGATGGGGGAATGTAGTGTTAACAACCTTATGCTTGCACTAATCACTGTGGGCTACGCTTGTGACTAATTATAAACTCATATTAAAGCCTTGCTTCATACCACAGGAGAACGCGCGAGCGGGAAGTCTTCAGTTCCATCTGATGTCTTTATAGATCAGGTTTAGTTACACGCTCAGATGTACAGTCGAGCAAAAAGCATCATTTAGGACAGCTGTGCAAAAGAATGCATCTGTGGAAAGAGACTCACAAAGGTCTCGTAGCAAAAAAATGAATAAAAATAAATAAATAAAAATAACCACCAGGATCATGGGCTGGATGACCAATAGATCAGTAAATTACATATGAAAAGAAACTTTTGCAAAATAGCTGAATTTCTGCTCAATTGTATACTGACCCACTAAAATCCTCTATCATAAAGTAAAAACCTCAGTTGGTTTCCTATGAATTCACTGTATGCTGTATGCTCACAACATGGGGTATGGCATAATAACCAACCCTTACAAATATGGTCTTGGAAAAAACAACAAATAAAACCCCTAAAAATATTGTCTTTTGGTTACTAAGATCTTTACGCCAGTGGAAGGTCCTCATAAAGGGAAGGAAAAAACAACAACCCAGAGAAACAGATAGAAAATGCTGAAGAGAGATCCGACAAGACACACATTTACCTAAATATGAGCTCAGCACTTTATGATCTCTGACGTCACGTCAAGAGGACAAATGAAAATAACAGTGACACGTTAAAGAGCAGGAAGTGGAGTTTTACTCATTGTGTGTGTTAATAATGCAAGGCTCGAAACGCTGCTCGAGGTGTTCCTGAAAGACTTCTTAACAAAAGCTCTATTTCTCACGCATCACTTGGTGTATTTAGTGTGACAGTCGAGAGCATTGAGGGATTTAACGCAACATCGTCTCACTGGGGGAGAAAAGAAATTTATGGGCACCAAACGATTACAAAGTTACTAAATACAGTGTAACTTCTTGTCACGAACTTGATCTGTTCTGAGGCTTTGTTTGCGACCTGAATCAATTTTTCCCATTGAAATGAATGTAAATCCAATGAATGTGTTTCAGCCTCAAAAACATGTTTTAAAGTGTTTTATGGGTTTATGTTTGGCAATAAAACAGAATAAAATTAAAATCACAACAGATGAAAACAGATGATTCTAACGTGTGCTCCCTTTGTGGTGGAGACGTAGTTGTAGGTGGACGGTGGCGGAGGGATTTGGTGGCGCTTCTCATGTTCGGCGATTATTTCTATTTCAACTGTTATACGCGTAGGCTTCTTACTCTCACTACCATTTCCACTTTTCACTTTCTTGGACCCGTAATGAAGCTTATAGAGCAAAAATGCAGAGAAACACAACTAAAAAAAATGCATTGAACACGTTCACACCACAAGTGCTTAACCGGAACTGAATGTTTGTGCTGTGGAGCATGTGTAGAGTGGTGCCAGAGGGATATGGCTTCTTACTCTCACTACCATTTCCACTTTCTTGGGACCCATAATGAAGCTTATAGAGCAAAAATACAGAGAAACACAATGAAAAAATGATTTGAACAATGTTTTAATGAATTTTAAACACAGAAAAAAAAATCAAAGTTTGTACAATCTTTAATGATCCAAAAACTTACTGTAAAAAAGCAAGAAATTGCATGAGTCGAAATCTGGCGTTAAGGAAGTGAGGAGGAAGATGGGCTGGGAGGAGGTTACTGTACAGCCAATTAGCCAACGTCGGACCAATTAAAGGGACATGTGCGTCTTTGTTAGGTGCGCAACATGCAAACAGAAAATGGGAAAGCATTGACGAAGCGGAAGGGGAAAATGGCCGAGGCTGTTTTTGTTCAGCACCTGATTATGTGGTCGTGACCAGATGCAAAATTTTGGCGGATTTTCTGGTCAGGAACTGATTTGTTTGTCTTCAGAGGCGTTTGTGACCAGAGGTTCCACTGTATATACAGTCCAAAGTTGTCTCTCTTCCAAGTTCTGCTTTTAGAGACTAGATCTATTCAGATGTGGAAGAGGTTCTCTAAACGAGGGATGCTATGGAACGTTCTCTACTAGAGAAGTTTCTACAAAGAGGGATGTGATGTTTAAGGAATGCCGCATTATGGCAATCAGAATTCTTAAGCTGCTCTGGAATTTTTCGGACATGCTGTGTCGTGTTAATATTCCTGCTTCTATATATTGTGAATTGGTGATATCGTATTTTTGTCAAATATAACCATAAAATTAACGTGCTCTTAATATTCAGTAAAATCCTGCAGCTAACGTACTCAACTGCCTGGATGTATCTAAAAGAATATTCCCCCCAAAGCCTTCAGATTAATCATGTCAGATTGTTTGATTGCTATATGGTTAGTGTTATTTCTTAAAAACAAAACAAAGATGTATTTGATTTTTTAGTAGTGGTGATGAATTCAAAATAAAATACCCAAGAGCTAGCTGCAGCCATAAGCTACTACATATCGCTAGCATTAGCTAGTTCGCATCCAGTGCTTTTAGATACTTGGCTAACTAACAAAAAACTTACTGGTTATTATTTTTTTCCACTTGCGAGATATATTATCGATGGGTGATTTTCACATTTGAGAGATTACATTTTATTATTGTATTACAACCCAAATTCCTGAAAAGTTGGGACGTTCTTTAAAGTTTAATAAAATGAAAACTAAAAAACTTTCAAATCACATAAGCTAATATTTTATTCACAACAGAACATGGATAACATAACAAATAATCAAACTGGGAAATTCTACACCTTTATCCACTAAATGAGGACATTTCAAATTTGATGCCTGCTACAGGTCCCAAAAAAGTTGGAACGGGGGCAACAAATGGCTGAAAAAGCAAGAAA
>JAQLOM010000019.1:12710941-12722495 GCA_030068315.1 Chrysichthys thysi
TGTGTGTGTGTGTGTGTGTGTGTGTGTGTGTGTGTGTGTGTGTGTGTGTGTGTGTGTGTGGCCAAGGGGATGAGTTACTTTAAGCGGGATATATGAATAGAATTAATAATAATAATAATAATAATAATAATAATAATAATAATAATAATAAGTGACGCTAAAAAAGTATTTGATTTTGAGATTAAAATTTGTCATTAAAATGATAAATCATGAGTGCTGAAATGTAAATATAATCCTGGCTAATTAATTCGTTTCATATTATTATTATTATTATTATTATTATTATTATTATTATTATTATTATTATAGTGTATTTATTTCAGCTCTGTAGTTTCAGCCTAAGTGTATTTGCTAAGAGCCTTTCTTAATAAGACTGTTTCACAAAATCTAATGGTTAACTTTGTTAGTTTTTTAAACAAACAAACAAACAAACAAACAAACAAACAAACAAACAAAAACAGCTTCTTCCTGGAGCTAAAATTAAATATATTTCATTTAATCATTTGTTTCCGGGTAGCTAGGAGCTTTACAGAGCTTCTTTTGGACAATCCAATATTTGAATATATAGAATGTAGACATTCATAAGGCCCTCTTTAGAAAGCCGAGCATGTTAAAATGAGGTCTGAACCGGAAGTGAAGAAAGAAAAGTGTGGAATTTCCCCCCTTTTTCCCCCTCATTTTAGACGTGCAGCTGACAGCACACACAACTGAAAAAAAAACCAACAAAAAAATCTACTTGACAGAGAGGCAAACAAACAAACACGAATTTCTATGTTATAATATAAAATATTTAATATTATTAAACCTAAAGATGAACATGCAATCCATTGGCGACATTTATTTCAGCACCACGGACAGCTACTGCAACTGTTTAACCCTTTAAAGACCAGAAGCATTACTCAGTTATTATTCTTAAAGATGATTACTGTACAGGATTTACTGTAACAACTGATAGTAAAGCATAAGTAGTGAACAGAGGAAGAATTGGAGACCTGGAAAGGCACATAGGTTGCTGTGGATAATAAAACAAAATTACATTTATAAATCTAAAGTTTGTAACTTCAGAAGTCAAGTGAAGTGCTGTGCCAATTTCAGACTAAACAAAACATTCCATGATTGCATTTGCACCTAATTATTGAATCCTGATCAAGCATGAATGCTTAGAAATGTGTTACTAATATAATGAAGTGAACGGCCAAATAAATGAGCAAAATCCAAAAATGTCGTAGCTTCAAAAATGTGATCAATATTCATGGCTTTAATTACACGTTTGTGTCACACCAGAGCCGGATGCCAGAAAGCGATTTAACAAGGACACCGCTCCAGTTTCTCTAATGTGTCCACTCTGTTATTAGCCCTTTAGACAACACTGATATTAGTCTGTCCTTTCTAATCCTGAGCGCATCACAGACGTGAAGCTGAGCACTCGAGTCATTAATCAGGGCCAGCAGTAATCAGCCATCACTGGGCTCTGCTGGAATAAATACTGTCAGCAATTACTGTTTGGAGTCAACTACTTTCCTGGTTTTCCACTTTTTCTCCCTCCCACTATTGCTCTGTTCATGCTAATACTTTTGGCGTAGCATAAGAGAGAAGCTCAGTGATGAGGTTTAATTATACATGGCTATGAAATGCATTATTTAATGGCGTAATTAGCCTACGCCAAAGGGTGTTATTCACCTGGGAAGTGAACCAGCATGAGCTGAGAGTGACATCGGATTCTTTCAGAGTGTCCAAACACATGGGGGGGGAATGGTAAAGATCCGGCAGGCAGGACTCCCCTTGCATCATGCATCATGTGCACTTCAGTGATAGCATGTTAAACCCATAAAGACCCAGAACCAAGATACCCCAGCAAGGGCAGGTTTATTTTATTATTCATGCAGCCAATAAAGCTTAATCTGTCTTTAAATTACGTGTCTGTGTGGATCCTCAGAGGCCATGAATATAAGTGCAAGATTAAAAAAAAAATAGCCACCTTTCCACAAACCATAAAATATCCAGTCTGCCATATCAAAACCCAACAGGATGCCAATTCATAATAAAGATGTGCGGCAGTGGGAGGACGATAAACGCAGCATTCTGAGAGAGGCACGTGTGAGCGGTGAAGTGGACTTATCCTCTCGCACATCACTGCCACACCATAAGCGTGGGAATCTCTCTCTTCTGTGCCTCCAACTCTCACAGGCTGTAATTCAAGAGCGGCAGCCATGACAGATCTGTTCCTACAATAAAAACATGCTGAAATACACACCAGAGTGGATTGATCACAAGGTCACAGGATATAAACATGATCTAAGACTAGAAATACACAAATCCATACAATGTGTGGCATTTACTTAGAAAAGAAAAAATCATTTTCTGTAAGAAGATGTTTATTTAAGGTTTATGGAAGGAGCCGCCAACGTCAGTAAGTCTTCCATCATGTGAAAGTTTTCAGGATGGAGGAGTTTTTGTGTTGATGTTACTGAGTGACCAGACAAACCTTTTATTTTGTCTTATTGACTTCAAGTGAAACTACCTGTTGAAGGAATGACTTTTTACAGCTGCTATAACATAAGTGAGAACTTGTTTCACAGCATCGAACAATTTCAAGTGTAACTATAAATGGATAAAAAAAAAATATAAGGTGATCTTCAGTTTTTTAAAAAACGTAATACAAATTTACTTTGAAATTAAATTCAGTCCTTCACCACTTTAAGTGATTTTTGATTAACTTTTAATGTTAAGTAAATGTAAAGACTCTCCCCAAAGGAATCCTTTAGCAGGTACGTGTTTGATCGGTAAACCTTTAAGGCTCAAGGTGGAGTTCTGTCTCTCATCATTAATCTCATTTCTCAGTCACTCACTCTCGCTCACATATCTTCTGTTGCTTAATCCTGTTCAGGGTCGCGGGGGGGCAAGCTGGAGCCAATCCCAGCTGACTTCAGGCGAGAGGTGAGGTTACACCCTGGGCGGGTCGCCAATCCACTGCAGGGCGACACACAGAGACAGACAACCATTCACACTCACATTTACACCTATGGCCAATTTAGAGCAGCCTAATCCCCTCTGTGTATGTCTTTGGACTGTGGGAGGAAACCAGAGTACCCAGAGAAAACCCACATGGACACGGGGAGAACATGCAAACTCCACACAGAAAGGCACCCAGGTCGACCCAGGACCTTCTTGCAGTGAGGTGACGGTGCTAACCCCCACACCATCATGCCGCCCCCATTTCTCAGACAGATAAGGCAGAATTACAGATTTGGATTTATTGACTGCCATTTCTGAGTATTCTCTCCAGTCAGTGTGGAGGAGATTAAAGTTCTAGTCCAACTCCAACACCAGGTTTTATGTGATTATCACATGTTCTTGGACATTTGGGATTTTGAGATCACCTCAGACCCTGGAGCCATGTTAAAGCACTGAGTGATTCCAGGTGGATGTACATTCACCTCATGTCGCATCACATGATTTATATTGCTGCTGTGACTTTTGTAAGAATAAGAAACATCCATGTTATAGTCTAAACTTCAGTTTTCTTCCCCAGCTGCCCCATCGCGCACATATAAAAACACTCCAAGCTGCTGTCCAGACAGATTTCCCTTCAAATCAAAACCAGTGTACTATTTGTTTGCAAGGCAAATGTTGCTAATAATTAAAGCAAGCTCAAAGGTACTTATTTGTTCAAAATGCATCACACACACACACGGGAGCGGAGCTGTGAGAACGGAGCTCTGAGGGTGGAGCTGTGAGGGCGGAGCTCTGAGGGTGGAGCTGTGAGGGCGGAGCTGTGAGAGTGGAGCAGTGAGGACGGAGCTGTGAGGACGGAGCTCTGAGGGTGGAGCTATGAGGCGGAGCTGTGAGAGTGGAGCTGTGAGGACAGAGCTCTGAGGGTGGAGCTGTGAGGGCGGAGCAGTGAGGGCGGAGCTGTGAGGACGGAGCTCTGAGGGTGGAGCTGTGAGGCGGAGCTGTGAGAGTGGAGCTGTGAGGACAGAGCTCTGAGGGTGGAGCTGTGAGGGCGGAGCTGTGAGGACAGAGCTCTGAGGTTGGAGCTGTGAGGGCGGAGCTGTGAGGACAGAGCTCTGAGGGTGGAGCTGTGAGGACGGAGCTGTGAGGGTGGAGCTGTAAGGGTGGAGCCCTGAGGGCATAGCTGTGAGGGCAGAGCCATGAGGGCGGAGCTGTGAGGGTGGAGCTCTGAGGGTGGAGCTGTGAGGGCGGAGGTGTGATGACGGACGGAGCTGTGAGAGTGGAGCTGTGAGCGGAGCTCCGAGGGTGGAGCTCAGGGCAGAGCTGTGAGGGCGGAGCTGTGAGGGTGCATGGCATGGCCTGATTGACGAGCGAGTCCTGACACTTAGAGCATGGAGACTTCACTCGTTCATATTCATTCTGTGTGTATGTGGAGGAGGCTGGAGACGACGGGGGAACGTCCCAGAGTCGACACTTCTGTTCTGGCCTGAAACAGAGAGCAGAGAACCCGCAGCAGTGCTGAGTGCACACACACACACACATGTACACACACACACACACACACACACACTCATGCACACATGAACGCACACACACACAGAATACTGAACCACTGCACATTCTCCCAAAATACCTATTAACTGTACTTCTTCTTATCCCTCTCTCCTCTCTAGAACTATTTTGCCCCGCCCCCAGGGGTGTGGCTTGCCCTGGCACATCAGTGTGCTTTTTGGCTGTGTATCTTCCCACAAACTGTTCCTGTTTCCAATTAGCCCAGCTTGAGAACGTGGGTGGAATTGATTTGTTTGGAAGAAGGCAGAGTTTGTTTGAGTTCCTAGATGTCTTCTGGTCAGGAATGTCACTATCTGAAGCTAATCATGAACGTGAGTCCAGGGATTCTCTTTCAGTAAGAGCATGTAATGTCCTTTTATCAAAGACTCCCATGTCTATGTTGACAACATGCAGCTGTCTGGACAGTGTCGATGCTCGACTTCACCTGGACAGCATCATGGCTCAAAGGCTCCAGTTAAACCTTTTTTCAGTTCTACATGTTTAGCTAGTTAGCTACACCACTGTCAAGTTTGTTTAGCGTCAGCAGGGGTTGGTTGGGGGGTGTGGTGTATCGCAAAAATGCTGTTGTGTAAACTTCACCATGCTGTCATGCTCACTTCCTGTTTTAAAAGGAAATAGGTTCTCTTTCCTTCACAGAGCCAAAACACACACACACACACACACTGAAATTCACACATGAGCATGCATGCGCGCACACACACTAACAGTAACCTCCAGCCCTGCGTCCTTGGCTTCCCCGTGGCCTTCACCCTTCACCTTGCACGCATGGCACAGCGCATTTTATGGCTAATTTCCGCCTATTTATTCTGGCAGTTTGGGTGAAAATTCCCAGTGGAATAATGTGCATAATTTGCATAAATCATTTGAACAGAATACATATCACCGTGCACAGGGCCTCCTGTCTGGCAGCATGACGTTTATTTTGTAATCAAAACTGACTTTCTTTCAGTGAAGAAAAAAAAAAAAACCCCAAGCCACAACCCGGACTGAGGCGAAAGGGTTCTCATGAAAGCCTCGTCCACTTAAACATGAAACCGCAAAGAGGTTGGAGTGATGCTACACGAAACAAGGCACTAGAAGAGACCCGAGTGTCAGAGAACCCTGTCTAAGTAGGTGCTAATCAGCATCCGTAATCGTCTCGGCTCTCTGCGTGAAGAGCTGCGACTTTTCCCAAAAGCCTGAGGCCGAAGGGGAGAGGAAACAGAAAGGAGTGTTAGAAATCATCCCACTTGACCAACACCGGCCAAAAACCGAGGACGTGCATGCTACATCACGTGACTTATTGTTCTTTTGAGCGGCATAACTAAGCTGCCCGTGCTCTTACAGGCTCGTCCGCTCATCCGGCTCTGCTGCTGGATGAAGGCTGACAATCGGACACTTGTCTGCTGGGTGGATGTTAATCACAGTAATCCAGGGCAGGGAAAGCAAAGAGCATTAGCGCTAAATGACACGTCTGCCCCATCCTCCTCTCTGTGGGGGGTCAGACATGGCAGGGGAAGAGGAGGGGGGTGAGGGAGGAGGGCACGGGGAAGAGTTTAGGGGTGTCGATGCCTATTATTAATATCCGGATAATATCTACATTCCGAAAAAAATGGATACATTGAAAGTGATCACATTCATGCTGAAAAAAGCAGTTGTGCAGGAATAACTGGCCGCTTTTAGACAGATCCTACAGAACACTGCACGGGTCAAATCTGTTAACAGAGCACCAACGTCTTTTTAAACAGAAACATGCTTATATTCTCATGATCCCGAGTAATATGATTATTAGAGAATGTTCTGCAAAACTAATTTAGCAGCGATGATGGGGCATTTCTAACAAGCATATTCATTCATATTCAATGATTCATGCATCACAAATTTCGATCACTTTGGACCTCAGAATATTATGATGTTATGTGTACGTTATTATATACTATACAACATAATACAACATAATACAATTCGACATACATGATTTTAGTTACATATATGGGTGTATGAAGATATGGTGTGTCATTGGTGTATGTGTGTGTGTGTGTGTATGTGTGTGTGTGTGTGTGTGTGTGTGTGTGTGTGTGTGTGATGCAGGGTAACAGGGGAGTTCTTCCACTAAGCACCAGGGGATGGAGTGAATGATCCAGCGCAGAGGAACAGCATCTGTTTCTGTGTGTGTGTGCTGAGCAAACAAGGCAATTTAGAGCCTGTCAAGGGACTAGCGCGTCTGAACACTACGCACACATACACACACACACTTGACACCAGTTTATCAGGACACATCCAGCATCTAATAGGCGTAACAGTACTAGAAGAGAAAGATATTTAAAAAGTGGATGTGTGAAATACATTTCATGGAGGTAAAACACATCACCGCTCCCCCAGAAATGACGTGTGAAGTATTTGTGATGTCACTGTGTGTTTACACTTGTAGGAAGTAAGGACATTAAATAAGGGCTGAGCTGAGTTCGGATTTCAGGATTTATCCCCGATCAAAGATGAAGACAGCCCTGGAGACATGGTAACTCAGGAGAATTTTTTTCTTCTTCTTAAAATCGAAATCCTAGCCCAACTAAGAATCTGGAATAATTCTAGAGAAATTGGACTTATTAGCTCAAATGTGCTTTTTTCCCCTTTCATTTTCATCATAAACAATGCTTTATTTCCACCCTGAGATCAGAATTGCATGTTCTCAGTGTCCATATGGTTCAATCTGGGTTCTCTGGTTTCCTCCAAGCTTCCAAAATCATTCCTGTAAGTGGACTGGCTATTTTCCATGTCCATTATGTATGTGTGTGTGTGTGCTCTCCGATGAACTGGAGTCCTATACAGGGTGTATTCCTGCCTCGCAGCTTGTTTTCCTGGGAAAGACTCCAGATTCAACACAACGCTGACCAGGATAAAGCACTGTTGACTGATCGATCGTCTCCATTCTGAGATTTTTCTTACTCAAGGTACAGCCGTTCAGCCGGATCGCCTTGAAATATTTTAGCAACATTAATAATAGACTCACAAATGGACCAGTAATCCGAAACATTTAAAGTATGAACATAGAAAAATGAATGCTCGATGAAAACTTGATCATATACGTCATATCCGTGAATAATACGCGATCGCATTTATCGAAACGTTGCTGATGTGGAAAAATCCCCCCCGAAAGCTTCACCTGTAATTACAAATTTCATGTGACGTGTCTGTAACGTGCGTCTTTTCCTGTCCAACAGGTGAATATCGTACGTCTCGCTCAATCGGTCTCCAGCTCAGCCGGTCTCAGGTGCTGACAGAGATTGAAACATCTGATAAAAAGCTTAATCTAATAACGATAAGAGCAAGACAAGGCCACGTCACGTGCCGTCTTCCGCCTGAAGACGTCGTTAAAATGAAACACCGACATGGAAGGCCGTGAAAAATGAAAATTAACACCAGTTATTAAAATGATTGGATTTGCAGAAAGCTAATTAAAAGATGTCAGGATGGCCGGCCGTGCGGAGGCCCGGCGGATGCTAATGAGGACCAATGGGCTTGTGCGCAGTAATTTCCGGCCTAATGAGGATGGTTTAAATGTAAAGTTTGGTAGAAGGAAGACTGGGGGGAGGGAAGAGACGCAATCAAGGCCACCATTGTAATCTTTCTCATTATGCCCATTAAGAGGCATGTTTTACGACCTCAGCAAAAGCGCGGCCTGGCTGAGGGAGTGGTGCGGAATTCAATTATCCTAAAGGCTCTCACAAAACAATAAAAACATTTTATTATTAGTCAATTAGCAGAAATGGTTAACGTCTGAAGGTCACCCACCCTTGTCTTGTCTTACGACTGGCCTTTTTGTTAAAGTAACTGGAGTCGTATATTTTATCATTGGAGCTTGGCTAGTCATAATCCCAACCGCGGGAGACGTTTAGACGTTTAAGTGCCAGGTCACTAAGGATGGGGGCTAACTCACTTATTTTTGAGGCTCTCTTAAAGGTGCAGTATGTAGGATTTTGCGGGGGTCTATTAGTAGAAATGGAATATATATATTCCATAATATGCTTAGGGAATACACAGGGATGTTTTCCTTAGTGTCTAATTTACCTGTAACAACAAATTGTTGTGTTTTTGGAAGCTTAAAACAAGCCTTTTATATCTACATAGGGAGCGGGTCCACCACTACTGAGCCGCGATGTTGCGCTGCTACAGGAGCCTAGAATGGACAAAGCTCTAGACAGAACCGTCTGTGTTTTGGGTTGTTACAAGTGGCAACAGGAATCTGAAAGGAAGCACCAGAAGAAAGATTAAGAAGAAGAAATGAAGACAAGGAAGAAGAAAGAAGAGTGTGAATCAGTGTTTGGGGAATCAGAGCTGGCTAACAACTTTGAGAAGCCAAATTTTGAAATATTTAGCACTGGAAACGCTAGGGAGTGTGAATATAAGTACTTGGAATTATGCTAAAAATAATAAATAAAACAGACACAATTAAAGTTCCTATCATTTATTAATAGAATGCTAGGTTAGCCTTCCTGACAGAGCCACCTCGTTCATTTAAGCAAGGATTTTTATCATCATAATTAGGCTGTAATGAGCCTGATTAAAAATAAATGTTAAACACCTGCTAATGTGTTACTCCACTAAAACTGATTTGCTATTGAATATTTAAAATAGGCAAGCTTGCAAATCTAGAGTACATGTTTATGCACTTGACCTTAAACAGCCCTGGATGGTAAGCTAATAAGCATCGCACGCTGCCGTTGGTCGGCAATGGTATGAATGTAACAAACATCGTAACATTTTACTCTGGATGACAGGCGTATGACTTGGAGCTCTGCTGCAACATGGTCTTTAATACGATTGCTGAATATTAAAACCTTGATATGAGTGATAACCATGTGTCGCAAAACACGTGGCACTGACATCCGCATGCACACGATGGCACGCAACGTAGAAAAGTTTCCAGCTAGAGAGTGTTTACGTAATGGTGCACTTGTTAAAGAGATTTCACTGCTTTGCTGACAGGGATGTGCGCTGGATGCAGAGTGTGCAGAGGATGACATGCCTACCTGACCACCACGCAACACCAATTAGGGAAGTATTTTCTCGGACAGGTCAGTGCTGTGCATCCTGGTGGATGGGCGTATGGTTTAATGTCTTCATCGAGCTGACGTGAATGGCTCCTGCGCCCGCTTCAGGTCAGCAATGACAGTCACTGCCTCGTCAAAGAGGACGCCACAATCAGGAAAATCACTCGATGGTTTTCCACGCGAACTGCTTTAAAATGGAATTACTGCAGTGGAACACTAGCAGGAGATGACAGGGCTTTTATCAGACCCTGTTGAAAAAGGGCACCGGTTTTAGCACAGTAAGAAATGCTTTTAACAGACAAACAGAAAAACAAATATGCCACTTCTACAAAAAAGGGCGGCTATATTAATATTACAGGGATACTACTGAAAAATATCGCCACTGGCATTATGGGTGGAAAATGATTAAGCTAAAGTTAGCGCATGTGGAAAAGTAAGCTGTTGTTAGCTGGCATTAGGGTAAGAGAGTAAGCTAATGTCAACTAGCATTGTGTAAAAAATTTAGTGCGCTAAAATGAGATTTATGGAACAGAGTAAGAAAATGTGAGCTAGCTTTATGAAGAAAAAAAAGAGATACAGCTGAAGTCAGCTAAAATTGTGGGAAAAGGTTAGCTAAAAGTAGCTTACATTGTGGGGAAAGGTTAGCTAAAGGTAGCTAACATTGTGGGGAAACAAAAGCTTAAGTTAGCTAACACTGAAAAAAAAAGAATGAAATTAGCTAGTGTTGCTGGGGGGATAAAGCTTAAGTTAGCTAGCATTATGGAAAAGCATGTCAGCTCAAGTTAGCTAATATTGCAGTAAGAAATTTAGCTAAGCCAAGTTAGCTAGCATTGCGGAAAATGAAGCTTAAGCTGAAGCTAGCTAGGACTGTAGAAAAAATATTATGTTGGATTCAGCTAGCTAGCATTATGTAATTAGCTAAAGTTAGCTAATATTGAGGGAAGAGTTTTAACTAGGCTAATTTAGCTAGCATTATGGAAACATACTAAGATGAAGTATAACTTCAACCGTGTATAATGAATCAGATAACTCAAGTATTTCACGCAGAGCACTGTTTAAAGCACTGAAACCCGCACAGCTCTAACAGATACCAGATAACTCTTTTACTCAGGAATGTCTGACTATTGTCAATACCTTAAAGCAGGACACACAAACAACCACAACACTGTTTAAATGGTGCATTGTTACAACATTAAAGAGTACCGCAGATTTAAAACCTATAAAACGAACCTAGGAGCAGGCAGATGAAGCTGAAACGAGATGAGATGAGACGAGGCGAGATCTGTACAAACGAGACGAGCGTGGCCTCCCAGCTGTGAAGGTGACTGAGAAGCCGTGCGCAGAAAATACTTTCAATTTATCGCACACTATTTACAGACGCAGGTTTAACCACAGATCAGAGGAGAAAGGACAGCTTACATCGGCCCTGACGGCAGGAATTCACCCAGAGCCCAGACCTCTTTAACCTCCAAGTCCATGCAGCTGGACATGACAAAACATCCAAGTGACTATCTGTATTTGGAGATTAAGGTTATTTATACCACAACGAATCCTAAAGCCACAACACTGATTGGTCATAGCTGCTAAGACTGGTATAGTGTTCATCAGAACGGGATCTATCTTCTTTCCACGAACGTTCCACATCCTGAAATTTGCTGTAATTGCTGGATAATCAGCTTCATCGCACTACAACATTGGTAATTATTTTTCTATCTGCATAAACATTTTACTTCCTTGTTGTGAAACATAAACATGCAGATCTTGTCTAGTACTAGCTAGCCCTGTTTCTGCGTACATGAACGAGCTTGGGGTGGCACGGTGGCGTAATGGTTAGCACTGCTGCCTCACAGTAAGAAAGTCCCGGGTTCGATCCCCGGGGTCGACCTGGGTGCCTTTCTGTGTGGAGTTTGCATGTTCTCCCTGTGTCTGTGTGGGTTTCCTCCAGGTACTCCAGTTTCCTCCCACAGCCCAAAGACATGCACAGAGGGGATTAGGCTAAT
>JAQLOM010000019.1:12731735-12744970 GCA_030068315.1 Chrysichthys thysi
TAAAGAAATTGAATTACAAAGCGATTTGATTTTCAAAAACTCTGCCTAATCTTTAAACTTCTAAAATGCTACCCTTTTTTTAAAATTATAATATATATAAAACTAGCTGATTCCCCAGCGGCTTCGCTCACTTAGTGCAAGGGGAAAAAAATAAACCGCAGTGTTTATAAAATACGTTTGTTAATTACAAATTTTATTTTTCAGCAAACAGCGGTCGTACATAATTTCCGTTTCAAACGCAAAAAGAATTTTATATGTTTAGATCAAAGTTGTCTTAAATAATGACTTCCCAAATAGATGTTTACTTCTTTTCAATATCAGTAAAATAACTCTCACCCAAATAATAACGATTCATATTCACGATATGAAGATGGCGTCCACAAACGGAGTGATTAGTTAAAATGTAAGCGCTAGTGACGCTGTTTCCGCTCATACGCACGTTTAATATGCTCTGTGCTCATACATCATTTCCGTTTCAAACACGAAAAGAATTTTATATATATAGATAACATATATATTTATATAGGGGGTTTTTCCCCCCGACAAAACTGTATTGCTAGCATTCTGTGATCAAACCTACATCTCATGCTATAAGCTCCTAGAAATAGCTAACAACAGAAGTAGACATCAGTTCCTAGCAATGTTCCATCTAGATCTATAAAGCGTCAGTTTAATTCGAGCTTTCGGGGCTTAGAGATGAATCAATCCTAAGATTAAATCATGTTTTTAAAAGACATGTTTGCATTTTGGATATCTGTTCTTTCAGTGTTTCACCTGGAGAAATATGTGTCAGGCTGCACGGCTGAAGTCCAACGCTTGTCATAATCACTGAGCGTCAACTGTGTCATGGGGAGGACCAGAATGACAGCTCACAACGTCTGCAAAGACACGGCCCCGGGAAACAAACTCACACAAATACTCAGGCTGCAGAAGTGGATCAATGTGACTCACGTCATCGCTGAAACACGAGATACAGACAGAACTGTTCATTTGTACACGTCGCTAAAGTCCCCTGTATGGCAGAAAGTTTCGACGGAATAGGTTTTGAAATATTGCTTGTACCATATCGTGTCTCCGGGTTGCCACAGTTTGATTTGAAGTCCCGTCTCTGTCTGTTTCAATAAAACCTGCGAGGAGGTTAAGGGGACACACGAGGCAAGTCAGAACACGGGGAAATGGATTACACTGGATTAGGTCCTAATAATCTGGATTTATGGCTTGGCAAACTACATTTGGATTCAAATTAAAGCATTAACAAGATTTTTTTTTTTTTACTTCAACTGGATTCATTGAGATTCAGCCCAGCATCAGCACTGTTCGATACCTACAGCTGACCTGATGATCGTGCCTTTATCCTTTCTGGTAAATTACGAGCAGTAAATTCATTCGCGTAATATTCTTAGTGAAGCAAAGGGTCGGGACATACAGTGCGAGCAAAAATATCCTGTGATATTACATAGTTTGGAGGTTTGCTAACAGACTATAAGCAAAACATGTCACACGTAGAAACCTGTAAACATTTAGTGATACGTCTGCTTACCAAATTTCAAGTTTTTACAAGTTTTCACAAGATTCGGCTTAAAAGGAAAAAAAAAAAACAGACCTGGCCATTAAATCACTTTCCGGATGGAATTTGTAATTATTAAAATAAAAACATTTCATCACGATACCAGCAGTATTTTATAAAAGTGACACAATTTAATCACAGTATAATCTTATAGCTCAGTATGTAGTGTGTATAGTAGTAGTATAGTAGTGTGTGTGTGTGTGTGTGTGTGTGTGGTGTCCTGTAATCGACTAGCTTCCCATCCCTGGTGTATTCCCACTTCACAATTCCCAGAATGCCCGGGATGGACGGTGGATCCAGCAGGATCGCAGTGATTTTTCAATTCTGTTGTATTTCTTCACACTGTATGGACTTGTCGGCCTCCTCCCGAATTGATTTTTCACACCTCGGATCTTTGATGCATTTCCCGATCGTCTTTTGTCGGACACAAATGTCACACTCGCCTTGAACGTCTGAATTAAAACGTGACACAGAGTTGATAAAACACAATCTATGAGTACGGGCAAAAATCAGAGGCTTCATGCTATATGATGCTGAGGCAGTGAAAACTGGAGTACGCTTTCGCCCTGCAGTGCGGACTGTGTGTAATTTTAGTGTTGGCTGGTGCAGCAAAATCGTTCATGCATTAATATTGGCCCCCTAGTTACATTCTTTCGGTTCCTGTCAACTAAACTTATCACACACACACACACACACACACACACAGCTCCGTTACATGTTTACAGATTCTAACATTCCCACTCAGGTTAGATCGCCATTAATCCTCGTCTTGGGCCTCTTTTCCGGCCTTTCTCTTTTAGCGTTTCCAGAGAAACCTTCAACGAGCCCAAATAGCGTGATTAATAAAGCGCAGCTCTCCCTCCGGGCAGAGGAACTCTGCGGCTTCATAAAGACCCTGCCAGCTCTGCGCTTAAAGAGCCCACATGCAAGGTTCAACAACTGTGAAAGAACTATTAAAAAGGACACACAAAGCGGTGACCTTGACTGACAAGTGCTCTTCATTTTGGCAATAAACAGCGGTGGGCCTGATAAGTGTTCATTGGCGCAGAGAATAATTACCTATCCATCAGCGCGGCTGCAGCGTCTCAGGTCGTATAAATGGAACATACATAATGTACAGCAATAATACCAATCGCACAGAACCCAATGTATTATCATTATTTGTGGGCTGAAGCCCTTTTTTCCCCCACCTCCTGCCTCTCCCTCCCTGCGTAAATGCCCCCGGGCCGCGATAATTTCCGTCTAATCTCTGTTCCGTATTATAATTTTCATAGCCCCGAACGACAGGAGGAGAATCAATGTGTTTCTATCAATGGCTAAACAGAGGAGCGGATGCTTTATACGCCCGTGTTACTGCCCACTCACACACGCTCTATCAATTTACGATAAGAGCAGGACGAGCGGTAAATTTACAGCTGACCGGCCATCTCAGAGCAATGTCACAGGAGGACTCGCGATAGCACCAGGGCCACAGGACAGGAGGATCATGGGTACTCGGTCACATGGTCCTTTGCATCTCGACACGTTAGCGTAAAATGCAGTGAGGTAAACGGTACATGTGAGAACTCGTGATTTATGGCATAATTGTTTTTTGTCTGTTTTTTTTGTTTTTTTTAAAACATAACTGTTTTAATCTGCGGTGTGGGTTGATTTTCTTGCATTCCCTTAAAAACGGGCAAAGCGAAGAATGAATCAGAGAGCGTTGAAAGAAACAATGAAGTAACAGTAGTAGTGGACTGTCTTATGTACTATGTGGTATAATTGCGTGCGATTCGGGACGAAAAACACACGGCAAATGCTAATGATAGTTTAAAGAAAAATAAATACAACAAAGAAATACAACGTGTTTCCATAAAGCACAATTTTTTCCCCCCATCGTGAGAGATTTTGCCATGTAATATCATGCTGTGTACATTTCCCAGTCGTGTTTGTTTATGTTTTTTTCTGTTGCTTCAAATTTCATATAATTGACCCAAAAAAGCACCGATTTTGTGCTGAAAAAAGAAAATCACAATTTATTGTGAACTGTGTAGGAGGTGAGAGAGTTTTGGCGAGTCAACTCATTGAAAATGACTCCTGAGGATGAATACAGGTTTGATTAGACATGAGAAATCCATTACAAGTCAAACATTTTTCAATACTGGGTCTGTGTCTGGGTCCATTTCGGCAAGAATAATTTTTTTTTTTTTTTTTTTTTTTTTTTTTTACATGCTGTTGCCTGCTTGCCCTCACCTTTAGGTCACGTGGGAAGCCATCTAAAAAGAAAAAAAATATCCAGTGCTATGTTTCAATAATGGTTTTCAGTTCGCTTTCATCGACTCTGAAGTACGGAACCTGTACATCATACTAATGGCCGCTTGGGACGACCACAGAAGGAGGAGGAGGGGATTTAAATAAACAAACCCGCAGTGGGGATTTCCTTGATGGCCGTTTGCACTTGTTTGGTACATTAAGAGTAAAGAGGTGTTTCATGACGGTATCTTATTTCAAGATCTGGGAACTCCCCTTGGTGGCACGTGAGCTTGCCTCGTAAATAGACAAATAGACTTTGTGACCTGACTTATTAGTGTTCACATATAAGCCAGAGTAAATCAATAACATTTAAAAAAAAAATAAAAAAAAACATTAGCAAGCTAACATAAATCAGTAGGAAAATTGCTCATTACTGACTAATTGTGTTGATTTAAAGAAAAAAAAACATGGGAATTCGAAACCTGGACTGTCTCACCTGCATCAGAAATCTATTTTGTACTGAATACTGAGACAGTAAATGAAACGAAGTACACTAGTTTGTATTTTATTACTTTTTCGAATGTATCAGAAATGTCGTTTTTTTCCTACTATATTACTAATAGCCTATTAACACTACAAGGAATTAGCTTTCATGCATACTTGATGAAATGTTTCTGTACAATTCTATTATGTGTGTGTGTGTGCATGAAAAAAATCTTGATTATTGCAATTAAGGATTCATAAAGCAAGCAGGAAGCCAAATACCCAGTGCATGAACAAATATTTTTAATGCATGTAGTCTGATTTTCGTCTTCCTTTTTTTTTTTTTTTTTTTTTTTTTTAAGTAAAATGCATATGCAGCCTACACGTGGAAAAAAAAACCCTCCAAGTCCTTCTCAGATTTTTTTTTATGCTAAAGACCGTCACATGAGTCATCTTTACATGGGACAATTGTAAATATGTGTCAGGGGACAGAGAAAAAAAAAGTGCTAACGATGAAATGAAGCCAAAAATCTGTTCAACACTTGATGTCAAAGAAAAAAGCTCGCTGGCTGTGAGTGTGGGAGCCCCAGATGGCAGGTGGTCCTTTTTATATTCACCATCAAATCTGTGGTCCTGCAGCATCTTCTGACTTCCGTCAAACAGAGTTAAGACACAACGTCTTAGCAAAAAAAAAACCCTCCATGATAATTGCTAATCCACTTAGCGTGATTAGAATGCTATCAGATTCTGAGCATTTAATTAGAAAATAAAGTGTCTGAATGAAGATACACACCTCTCGAGCAAGGAGAATGCAGAAAAAGCTGGAAATATCCTTCGAAGCTGAGATTATAAATATATATATATATATATACTCGTCAGCTGCTGAAAGACAGTGAGGTCATAGATAAAGCAGATACAGGCTGTAATTTTTTTATTTTTTTTTTTACATATATGAGTTAGTTATCTAAAAATATAAATAAATATTAGCTATTCTATAAAACGGCTATTTCAATTTCAGTTACTCTTACTGTTCCATTACTTGTGAAAATAATGGAACAAACACATATATCTATTTTTTTCTTAGAATAACATAGAATACACATTACATGTACAGTAACACATACTGCATTCTGCTGGATTATGCTGGATTCTGATTGGTCGGAAGTTTATAGATCTTTCTATAACAGCAGCTCTGACAGTATTGGTTTATTATGTTATCTCTTCTATAGCAACTGCTCGTTCGCAGGAACGCGCCGCAAGGTGGGATTATACAACAAAAGCAAATGTTTAATCACTGATACGGTCAAGTTTCGCCGAGGGGTTTATTAACCCTTTATGGAACGAGTCGCCTTCAAAACAATTAAAGCTGTTTCTTCCACTTTCCTCCAGTTTCTTTTTTTTTTATCTTATTAACTTAAAGAGCGCAGGGTAAAAAGAGAGGCTATAAAGGGATTGTTTATAGCTGCTATAATGAAAGTGAGAACAGGAAGTAGCTTGCTTAAGGGATGTGCTGTTCTAGCTACACGTTAAATGTAATTAAAATGGATAAAAACTAACAACGTGTCATTAGTTAACATATAAAACATCATACTCTGTCACTCGTCTTGCTTCGGGACGTGTTGTTAAAGGTAGATAACCTAATTTTAGTCTGGTAACAGAGACTTTTCTTCACATTAGGTGAGGTCACACCACACTGTTGTTGTTGATCTTGTTCCTATAACAGCATGTCCCAATGTGTATATAATAATATATAATAAATACTGAAATAATCTCCACGCAGCCAAACGGTCTTAACTTTCTCAAGGTCCTGACGTCACCATGTCACTATACAAGGAAAGACATGTTAACGCTGGATTTTAGGATCATCTGCAACAATATTACAAAGAAATTCTTTACAGTTGAATTAAACACTGCACGTCGGGCTGTTCTAGGAAAACAATCAACGACAGATGTGAGTTGCGATGCAGACTGCTTTCTTTGCAAGCTGAGAATTCCTCCTGGTTTTGAACACATTTGCGATCGTTTATTAATGTACTTGAAGCAGTTGTAAGCAATATTTTACGCTGAAATTGGGACGATTTCTTTACGCGTACTTTATTTCTCAAATGTACAGTATGGATGGAATAAAAAATTGGCTGTTACAGGAAAATGATCAACAACAGAGTGGTGCGATGATAATGCAGAGTGACTGTGACCACCCAGAGATTGATTGTTTTCCTGTAACAGCACGACACTGAGTTTTTACACCACAGTGATTCGCCAACAGGTACGGATTTTCATATGTTTCATATTTCGAAACAGATCTGTCTTTTTATTGCGACGTTTAAAGTTAGTTAGTGCTTGTTACGTATTACAGAAGCTTTAAACAGTCTTTTATTCATCTTCTGCTGCTTAATCTTGTTCAGGGTCACGGGAGGAAGCTGGCGCCAATCCCAGCTGACATCAGGTGAGATACCTGGTGAGGTGGGATACGCCCAGGTCACCAATCCACCGTGGCACAGAGAGACACTCACATTCACACCTAGGGCAAATTTTAGAGTCGCCAATTAGCCTAATCCTCTCTGTGCATGTCTTTGGGCTGTGGGAGGAAACCGGAGTACCCAGAGGAAACCCAAGCGAACACGGGGAGAACATGCAAACTCCACACAGAAAGGCACCCGTGCCAAACCCGGGGCTCGAACCCAGGACCTTCTCGCTATGAGGCGACAGTGCTAACCACTCAGCCACCATGCCGCCCCTTTAAACAGTCGTTATCTCTTTTTTTTCTTGAAGTTAATCAGACTGACTTTCCTGTGTTGACATTGTTGACCAATCAGATTAAAAAAAACACATTGTAGAAGTTAGGTTTTCTAACGATGTTATTGAACCGACAACCGTTTCTTTAACTGCTTCAGCTGCTGTTTTGCTTTCCAGTTAGTTCTGTTTGCATCTCATGGCGCCTTCACCGTCCCACTTTCTAGGATATTTTCATGAATTTCAGCTGACTTTTAGGAAATATCCAGGCACTTTAATAGACGGAGGATACCAAAGCTTTAATCATTTAGTAAGGCTGCTCGGTGGTTAAAGTGTGCCTAGATTCTTAACCCGTTATTAGGCAAATAAGTTATCATATATGGTAACATCTTTAACTAACGTAACTTCAACGGACATCCAAATATATATTTATCTCCAGTTTTTGGTAAAATTAGAACCTACACTGGTCAGTGACCATACGGTAACTCTACTGACCTTGATTTTCAACATAAAAATGGAAGAAATTCTTGTAATATAAAGTCTTTAATATCCTCCAATAACACTCCAGGGTTAAAATTTTGAATTTCCAAGTATTTCAATTAGTGCCTGATAAAGGGTTAAAAACCACAGTTGAAGTTCTTGATGTTATTGATCATGGTGGTGGGAGTGATTGGTGGTCAAAGTGTGGTTCGCACAGCTATTGTGCTAGCCAAAGTGGGAGGAGTTAGGCTGCCTGGTGGTTGGGGGGAAGGATTTGAATGCAGTGATGCACCGATCGGTTTGAGTCAGTTGGTGTGGAGAGGTGGTGGAGGGCATTGTCTTTTGGGGCGGGGGCGGGGTTCATGGCCGATAAGCTCAGTGTTTGGGGTAGGGGGTGGGGGTGTTTGGGGATTTGGATGGACGGCGTGGGCTGTCTTGGCTGGCAGCGTTACAGCCTGTGCTTGCCCTTTGTCATGCGCCCTCTTCACCTCCAGAGCTGTCAGGGACTTGTCAGAACCAATCACAGGACTCTGATGGCGTCCGCCAGCGACGTACAAGTTTGGACAAGATGACACGGAATTTCTGGTGGTACGTGTCAAGGACCATATGAAAACAGATGTCCTCATTACTGGGTTGTGAGCGCTTTAAATGGCAACGTGGTCTTTTTAAAAAAGCACACAGAAACGAATGGAGCGGTTTCATTTATTCATTTATTTATTTATTTATTTCACATTTCTCTTGAAAGAATGAGCAAGAAGTCAAGAGATATCCAAAAAGAAATAACCCAGGGGTTAATAATTCAGCCTTAAGTAGGTATAGATGTAACTTTAAAGCAATTGTGTGAAGAAAAGAAAAAAAAAGCAAAGCGAAAAGCCTGCATCATGCATGACGAGGCCCTCGGAAATTTCACATGACAAAAGTAACTTTATTGAATAGGACAGATTGCTGCTTGTCTGACTGACTTAATCTGTTTGATTGAGCAATGAGACGCCTTTGGCTTCACAAGTCCTTCAAAGGGAGTGGTTTTTTTTTTATTTTTTTATTTTTTAGAAAAAACCCCTTTCATCGAGCTGGTCACACTGATGGCCTTATAAGCTTTATTTATTGGCTTCAAACATCTTTATTCATTGGCTATCGCCCAAGCTCTTTCACTTCATCAACCTGCAACAAAGGCCGCAAGCTTGGACAATCTGTCAACTGTCTCTGTCATTGATTACAGGACGGCGCTGAGCAGGCGACGGGGGCTTCAAAAAGCTCAACCGTCACACGGAGAGTAAAAGGAGGCGCTCGGTGAATCCCTTAGATAGCACGCCACTTCCTTTGGCTCAATAGACGGCCACATTAGCGAGCCATACATTCATTTGCCTACGCCTCATGAGCTCATTATTGGGATCTAACTCTCGTCTCCTCCCTCTGGCTTTCAGAGAGGCCGCGGTGTGACAAAAGAGTCGCAGGCGTCATTGTGCTTGATCTGAGTTTTATTTAGCTCTCCATATGGTTCTCCAGCCATGGCTGAAGCTTAATGTTTATGCTCATGCGAGATAGGCGAGAGCAGTCTATAACCACACGGGCTATTGTGAGCTTTTTAAAGCTGAGAGACAAAGCAGGACATCACAAACGAGTCGGTGTACTCTATCGTCGGAAGAACTGAGAGCACTGCGGACTCTCGGGCTGATCTCGTCGCAGATATCGACACGTCTCCTCTGCTACTTCCGTCTCCCGGACAGAATTATCCCTAACAAGGTCTCCGCCACTTTGACTTTCACTTCCCGAGCTCCTGATCTGCCCTCAGTGACAATTTGTCTACATCACGGAGCCATCAGCTCTAATCAGGTCTGACTCGTGCCGCGCAGAGGAGTCTCTGTTCCCTGAGGCTACACAAAAGCGTCACGCTCGGACCCATGTGTGAAAGCACACAACTGCTTCCTGCTAAAGTCTCCCTGTTTTGTTTTGTTTAGTTTTTTTTTCTACCAGCAGGATTCACACATGGCTATGAGAATTGTCCCTCTCCTTGGTTACAGCCTGGCCATGCTGGGAGAGTCGTGTTCTAAAATTGTTCATCACTTCAGGACCACAGTATGAGCACAAACACCAGCGACAAAATACCATTTTATTGATTTATTCCTCGATTGCAAGGAAGAAAACACAACGGGGCGGAGTTACCATTCCAAAGCATAAACCCCTTTATCCTGAAGATGTCAGAAAATGTAACCACTGACTTTCAAAGCGTTGGAGACTCCCTTCGATAAACGGCTCTAAATCTGTCCGAGCTGCTCGGAGGGGAAAATGAACCAAACGCCATCAGAGCAGGAACATACAACGACTCATCTCAGGAACTCCTGAAATGTGCCACGATGGATGAAAAAATCAGAAGAAGAGGCTTCGTCGACTCAGTTTGTGTTCATCTAATCAAAACCATTTCCCAAAAACATCATAAAGTTACCATCAGATCATTTAAAAGAGAGAGAAAGAGTTCAGCGTGATGCTTGCTCCATCTTTTACCTACAACGCTTCTGAGAAACTCAGTCCATGTTCACATTTTATAGATGATAGACAACTTTTAATACGCTGTCTAAAGTTACAGCAATATGTCTGCCCTGACTGGGCGCTTGCTCCAAACCACAAATGAAAGGAAGTTTTAAATCCTGCTTCAGTTATGATCCATTATGGATCTACCAGCACAAGGTGAGGGCGAGTTTGTGTTCTTGGTGTCTTGTGTAGTTGAACCATACGGAGCAGGACAAGAAGTGAAGGAAAGTCGAGGGAGAGAGAGAGAGAGAGAGAGTTCAGTGTGATTCTCAAGCTACCCCATTGTGATCTTTGTCTCTGTGATCTTTTCGCTGTAAAATGCCACCATGTGTACCATCTATGTTATGTTACATGTCTATGTTTCATTCTTCTTCTTCTTCTTCTTCATAACCATAAAAATAAATGAAGGCAGGGATTGGTGGTTTTATGGTTGGTTTCATGTCTTTCTCTATCTGGTCCTGAATCAAGGATGGACCAGGATTTGACCATCATTTCCATTAAAGCTCCCAAATCCAGCTAGAAAAGGCGTCACATTTTGACACACTGCAAACAACAACAACAGAATTATCTTCCAGCATCGTGGCATCACGTGAGGTTGAAATACACCAAGTAGGAAATTACAGTGCGTGATCAAATGTGACAAAATAATGAAGGAAAAATTGAAAAAGTTCTCATCAACTCACCTGGTTCTTGTTCAACCTCAGTGCTGGTCCAGTTTTCCAAAAAAAACCCAAACCTAAATAAAAATCTTAAAGTTAGGATCATGTAACCTGGTAGAGAGAGAGAGTTCAATGTGATGCTCGCTCGACCATTAAATAATGACCTAATCACCTTCTACATTACAGCTGGGGAATTTTCCTGTCGATTCGAAGCTTCTTTACCTTTTCCATCGTGTCTCTATTAAACAAACATATGGATGTGTAAATGCTTCTGCATCGTGCTCTTTTAAAAAAAAAAGCGATATTTTTTTTTAGCTTTGAGTGTTATCTTCATTTAATTGTCACTTTATTATTTTGCCTTACAAGCCTCAGAGCAAATCAATTCAGGGGGTTCATTTCAAATCGCGCGTTTGTTCTTTATTAGCAACGTGAAACAAAAGGCCGGTCCTGACAGGTTGATGTCGTCTCCTCGAATCACGGATCGGATTTTCTTCACGGTCAAGCGCACTGCATGGCTGGGCAAATTTATGCAATTAGGTCACGGCGATGGCGATAAGGGCCAGTGATAGAAAATCAAAGTGATATTTCACGGTGGAGGAAAGCAAAATAAAGCAGGGAGACACCAGGGGTACAGACTGCACATGATAAGAATTAAATTATACCCCAATATGCATGGCCTCCCTGATGTCCCTGATGCTGGATGCTTTTTTTTTTTTTTTTTTTTCCTTTTCCTTTTTTTTTTTAATTTGGAAATATGCAGGCAGATTGTGTCCCGGCTGCCAGGACATGATTATATTTTAAGTGTGTAATATTCAGGAGAGTCCCTCCCCTACTGACACCCCCCTCCTCCTTCTTTCTCTCGGTCTATCTCTCTCTGTCTGTCTGTCTCTGGCCCTCTGGCTGCTCTCACCTCTCCTCCAGCCCACTGGCACACAGCAAGGCACGCCAAATCTCTGGCATCCCAGAATTCTCACCCACTGCTCTGCACCCTTGATGGACCACACCACGTTGCCCTAAAAAAAACAAAAACCCAAAAACAGAAACCTGTCTCATTTTCAGCTTTTCCTTTCTCTCTACAACTGCAGCATCATTGATGGCTTTGCACAAAGCTTTATTTTGCTCTGGGAACAAAGGTTGCGCGGTTCGTCATTGAGAGCGGCAGCACTGCAGCAGCTGCCTCCGCCACGCTCGCACTGACAAGCGGCCAGAGAAACAGATGGTTCGTGCATTCATGACCAGTTTCGTGGAAGCCCAAGAGTCAAAAACCATTCAGGGGAGGGCTCTTTTTTTTGTCCGCCATCAGATAATAAAGCATTTCAATCTGCTAGAAAATTAGAAATGCATTTGAAAATTGTCCTTTGATTATCGAGGTCACCTCTGCTCTTTAATGGAGGGGTCCTTGAAAGGTTTCGAATCACTTCTTAAACCTTGTCCGTCTACTTGTACGCAGGTTTTATGGAGGAGAAAAGCACGTCACGTTTTATTTTTAGAATGTAAACCTAATCCTTTCCCGCACCTCCTCACCTTCTCTGCTTGTGCAGGTGCTCCCGAGTTGGAACGCGCTTCAACGTGTGCTTTAGCCGCAGCTCCCTCTCGGCCTGTCGGCTCCGGATGGGATGCTTGCACATCTGTAGCATAATCGATAACAGATGAGCGAGTCCCAGGCCTTGAATCTTTCATCATCTCTCCTCACTCGGCAGCAGATGGTGGTGCCATAGAGTCTGTCTCTGACAGCACTGGGTCTTGCCCTTCCATGCCAAGTCCATCCAAATGCCACCAGCAGTGGCCCCTGAAACAGCTCCCGCACTCCTGAAATAGACCCGCAGTACTGAAACAGCTCCTGCACTCCTGGAATAGAACCTGCACTTCTGAAACAGCTCCCACTGTCCTAAATATAATCCACACTCCTGAAACAGCTTTCCTACTCCTGAAACAAAACCTGCACTCCTGAAATAGAACACGCACTCCTGAAACAGCTCTCGTGCTCCTGAAATAGAACCCGCACTCCTGAAACTGCTCCCACACTTCTGAAATAGAACCTGCACTCCTGAAACAGCTCTCGTGCTCCTGAAATAGAACCCGCACTCCTGAAACTGCTCCCACACTTCTGAAATAGAACCTGCACTCCTGAAACAGCTCTCGTGCTCCTGAAATAGAACCTGCACTCCTGAAACAGTTCCCACACTCATGAAATAGCACCTGAACTACTGAAATAGCTCCCACACACCTGAAAAAGAACCTGCACTATCAATACAACTCCCGCAGTCCTGAAATAGAGCCCACACTCCTGAAACATAATCCACACTCCCGAAACAGAACATGCACTACTGAAACAGCTCCCGTGCTCCTGAAATAGAACCCACACCCCTAAAACAGGTTCCGCACTTCTTAATCAGAGCCCACATTCCTGAAAAGGAACCAACAGACAGATTCTACATTTCTGGAATTTATTCTGAATTATGTAATTAATATAAAACAAATGTTCTCTATAGGTGAAAGATCTGGACTGCAGGCAGCCAATTCAGCACCCGGACTGTTGTAATGGCTGCAGT
>JAQLOM010000019.1:12749624-12765195 GCA_030068315.1 Chrysichthys thysi
CACGGGTGCCTTTCTGTGTGGAGTTTGCATGTTCTCCCCATGTTCGCGTGGGTTTCCTCCGGGTACTCTGGTTTCCTTCCACAGTCCAAAGACATGCACATTAGGCGGATTGGCTGCTCTAAATTGCCCATAGGTGTGGATGAACCCAAGGCCCGAGATAGGGGAGGGTTGGGCGTGGGACTGGCGCCCTCACCGTGTACAAGTAGAATGTGCTTAGCTATGTCAACCGAGCTCCGTGGGGGCCGCTTGGCACCCTATGTGCCATATGGCACGGGAAGGAACAGAGAGAAAATAAGAACCTAGGGTATTTTTGTTATCTTGTATTAGGGCGGACAGGTACGTAGATCGAGCAGCAATAAGAGCTTTTCTATAGCGCAGGAGGCTCTCATTCCATGCTAGTTTGCATACTATCAATTTAATTTGATGCCACTTTCGCTCTAATTTGCAAGAGGTTTGTTTCAGGGTTCGTGTGTCATCGTTATACAACGGTGCTAATTTTTTCTACCTAATTATTTTTCTTTTAAGCGGAGCCACATTATCTAGTTTACAGCGAAGTGTTGAATTTATACATCTGGTTGCCTGATCGAGTTCAGCAGGTTCTGATGGGGATCCAATCAGGGTTGATAGGTTCAGGAGATTATCGATGAAATTCAGTGCGGTAGCTGACGTAAGTATTCGTTTGTCCCGATAGCATGGCAAGGTGCATATATTATAACTGAGACATAATTTAAAACAGATCATTTATTTCCTCCCATGACACAATTCATAAAAATACTACAAATGTTAAGGTTTTCTTCTAATTCATGGTCATAGTGCTTATTTTTCTGGATATGAAATTTGCACACAATCCAACCACATTCGCTCACTCTTTTGAATTCATACAAACTTTTCCAATATGGTGTCTTGCTAACTAACTTTAACAGTAAAACATTTTTACAGAATTAACCGGAATTTCATGAGTATCACGTTTCTTGAGTAAATACTCCTGGGATGGATTTACAAAAAAATAAAGTAAAACAGTCAATTTGATAAATGAGGCTAAATGATTTTTTTTTTTTTCAAACTAATTTGAGAAAATACTACTTTAAAGGAGCAGTATGTAAGATTTGGAGGTGGGGGGCAGTTAAATGGGGTTAATTTAACTTAAATAAGCACTGAATCATTTCTCATGAAATCAAGAAATCACTTTCAAGCACATTCGGACATTCAACTCCTTGAAAGCAGAGTCACGGCCATATAAACATATAACTTATGCTTATTATAATTTATGAGGCAGTAATGTGGTATCGGAGGCATGTCTATAAAATGACAAAAAAGAGGCTAAAACAAATTTTTTTGTTGTTTACCAGACTTTTTTTTCCCAGCTACATAATAAACTTGTTCCTCAATGCCTTGAACTGTTCTTATCATCATTTCTTCATAATTCTTCACATTATTTGTATGACCAAGAAATGAAACATACTGACTATTGCCCCTCTACATGTAACTCTTTAGCAAAATGGTGATTTTTTTTTTTTGTGTGTTATTTAGATAGAAATAAAAGTGAGTTACTTCCTACAGAACATGGGTCATCCTGATGAAACACACACACAAACTCTTTTCTCTCTTAATGCTCCGCTTTTAGTTTTGGTATGAAAACAAGCAGCAGTGGACGGTCTTTATCCTTGTAGCACCCCATATTTGAACCCTGACTTTTATTTCATTCTTATATTCAACCCACTCATTGGTTGATGGGCATCCCAGGAGGTCTCATAATGGCCATCTCATGTAGTAGTTTAAAAAAACAAACAAAAAAAAACTGTTTTTGGGTTCACTGAGTCTGTATAATCATTTTAACCAGTGGAGATATTTTGACTATTATAAGGTGGTCTGGGACTTCCAGGGTTAAAACCAAAGATTACCTGCACTGATTGTTTGATTAACACACATCTCGAGAGAGAGAATTTAGAGACACCAGACACCAGTGAATCTATCAGTCGTCAATAGTCTTGAGCCTCTTAAGTCTCCTAGGATGAACCAGTGTGCTCCATTTGGACCCGAATGTCATTTTAATCCATCAATAAAAACGTAGGGAATTAAAACCCCAGTCCCCGAGAGAACAGGGGGAGAAATCACATGTAACGATTTGCTATTGATGCACAGCACCTTAACGGGCAAGACAGATGAAGACACACTTCCTGCATGACAATGAGACATCAGGTCTGGGCTAATTAGAAATGATTTACATCATATTTTTATAATTAGGGTGATATGACTTTTTTTTCCCTAAGTATTTTCGTAAAAAGGTCGAATCAACAGACGTTTATGCATGACGCACTGCTGATTATCGTTAATGATACCGAAAATCATATTATTAGCTTAATTTCAGATAAACAATGCATGTAAAGATAGGGAAAAACTTCATGAAAGATTCAAAAGGATCCTGCTGAGACAGGACGGCGTGGTTATAGAGTATGTTGATCGGTTGCAGGGTATAAAAGTTCAAAGCAATTTCCTGTGAGTTAATCTGTGCACAGTGAAACCTGGCTCAGCGACGCCCTCCTCATTGATTTGAATTCATACGAGTTCTTAACTTGTGTAACATAACTAACTAATTAATTAATTAACTAAATAAATAAATAGGTAGATTAATAGATAAATGGAGGGGGGGGGTTGCACAAATTTGTTTTTTTACAATTTGTACAAATTTGCAAATGTGAAACCATTTTGAAAAAAAGCTACATGCTAGGGTCCTTTTTTTTTTTTTTTTTTTTTTTTTAAGATTTTGCTTCAATTTATTCTCTATTTCCAAAGAAATGCAGAAAAAAATACTTGTTTGTTCAGTAAAATCACAAAATTCTACCATTTTAGATTTCGATGGGAGTTTTAGCTATCACTCCAAGGTTAATTATTTTCCCATAACTTCACATCCCAAAGTGTATTTATTTTGCTTCCTGCACAGCAAATTTGTCAACAATTACAATTTTAATGTATTAAAGAATATTTTTGTCCAGTTTTGTCAAATGTAAAGGTACTTTAAGACTTTATGTCTGACACTGTTTCTTGTTTAAATCAATGAATGCGAAGCTGTTACTATAGCAACAATAACCTATTAGAACAAGCGCAATCATATAAACACGTGATTTGTATAGAAAATGAATCAACACCTTTTGGCCAATCAGAATTGAGAATCCACTGTCAGCTTGATTTACTGTGATGTGTGACTGTGATGTGTGTGTGTGTGTGTGTGTGTGTTCTCTTCTCTGAATCTCCTTGCTTTGTATGTTCCGGGTCGAGCGTCTCTCGCTTTTCTCCATCAGTCGCAGGATTAATGGTGAGAGAATTGGAACGGAGCGTCAAATCTGTTGCTGCTGTCTGGATGAACAGAAGCCAGTGTGTTGAGGCAGAAAGATGTCAGAGCAGATTTGGCCTAATTATTGTGCCCCCTCACTATAGTTTGCCTTGATGAATGGTGCTGTACTTAGCAGCGGCTAAAGGCGAGAATACCAAAGAAGCTCTGGATTTTCATTTTTAACCTCCTAGAAACCACTTCCTCATTCTGATAATAGCAACATTAGCTGGAGAGCTACTTAAACTAAACATCCCGATAACTGGAAAGTTATTTTTCATCATAAAACGTATCGCAAGCAAAAGCCGCTAAGAAATCTGTACTTAAATGTGCAAATACGTGGCCTCGAGTTATTTATTGGGAAGACGGACGTTTCTAAAGAGTCTTTACACTTGAAGAATTCACTTAAGGCGATGCACGTTAATGGTATATCGTCAGTATAATCATTCTGAGATCGAAGGAAAGCCACAGTCCAGTGTGGGAATTCAGTCGATTTCCAGTGTTAAAGCTTAGCTAGCTACATTTAGTGACCCTACTAGCTTTCTCCTTTCTAATCCCCATGTCATTTCAACACTATTTTGAATACTAAACAACAAATTGCAACATGTGAATTGTCGTATCTATCCAGAACCAAGTTCAGGGTCAAGATCCCATACTGTTTAACAAATATACGATGTTTAGATGTGCATCTCTGCTAGCACATGCTTGTCCCAGGAATAACAGAATCAAGTGTCTATGGTCATACTTATCAATGTTTAAGAGTGGGGAAAGATTCACACGGCACTGAATACATGTTTAGTTGTAAGAGGTACAAGCCACGAAGGAAAACAATACCAGCATCCTGGTGTGTTAAGTGCTAGCATCGACTAATATGAAAAAGTAGTGTTATTGTTCACGTTGTAGCAAATGGCTAAAACGTAGCTATTTAATCCAATGTTATAAGGATTAGTGAACTATCAAGATAGGTACAGCATTTCTAGAGACTAACTAAACCACGAGTAGTCGAGTGAGCTCGCTCTGTCTCTGCTGCTTGTTGTTGTTGTTGTTGATGATTGTAGCTTTATAGTTGAGTAATGTTTGCGTCGGACAAACATTGGCTCAAGAATCGAGAAGCTAAAAAAATAACAGTGTCACAGTTCATTTTCAGCAGTTTGATAGCTATAGTGTTGTTAGCCTTTGTTTTTCTTACTAGCTTGTAGTGTTGCTAGCCTTTTCATCAAAGCAATAGCTTAAAATCGCTAAGCGCTTTTAAATCACCTGTAGCCTGCTGCATGGCAAGGTAAAATGGCAAAGTAGCTTCCCCAACACTGCGTATTTCTGCGTTTTATTGGTTTTTAAAGCAAATGGAAATGGATATAACTATCAGGTCAGCTCTGTGTCTTTGTACAAACCAAGCGAATAGGCCTATAAGTAGAAATTGCAAAAAGTCTCAGTGCATTATAATGGGGTGCAACTGTATAATTTGCTGATTTTTAAATAAACTGAGGGGGGTTTTGTTTGTTTGGGCAAATTCTCATGGGTCACATGAAAACACATTATTTAGTCCACGATTACTAATGAGTGGGATAAATGTCGTCGTTATAACAGCAAAATTACAACAAGGTGGCGACTTTTAGCTGTCAACATTAGAATGTGCTAAAACGATTTGGAAAACTACGCCTTTTATTTTGACCACATTTTGGCACTACAGTCTTTTTCTACCGCTCCTACGGATCTGCATTTCGGTTCCCCAGCCTGCTGTCTCTGCTCTTGGACATGGACAAGCCTTCACCTGAGATGACAGGTGAGCAGCCTGAAGCTAGACAGAACCAACAGGGAAGCGATGACCTGCCAGAGATCCGTCACACTCGGACACACGTCTGTGGCAGCCGCTCCGTCTTGTCGTCTTTCTTTTTTCCCCCCCTTATGATTTGGTGTGACATGTGAAGCGTACGTCATGAAATGATGTTCAAACACAATCTAATAAAGGATGGCTGTGAGGTAGACAGCACAGAGTAACTAACTGATAATAAATTCTGGTCAAAAGGGCTTAAGGGTTCGTGTAGATAATTACGAGTAACAATAATTCTGCCGCTTATTCTTACTGTTTTCATAATTGGAAAATGAGGGGAAATGTTCCAGGGGCAGGGTTTTTTTTTTTTTAGTGTCTTCAAAATGATTTTTTACTGCTTTTACTATTTTGAGGACCTTTCAGGACCATCCATGCCAACCAGTGACGTGTGGAGCTAAAAAAAAAAAGAAAGAAAGAAAGAAAAAAGTGCAGACCACAGATTGGTCAAATAAAGGGATCACAGACTTGTTGTGATAATGTATCTGTTTAAAACACCTAAAGGAGGCAGCTTTATTATACAGTGCGAAGTTTCGATTCTGATCAGTCGGAAGACGTGTTTGTGTTTTCTCAACAGTTTATAATAAGGGACTCGTAACAATATAAACTAGGACGTTCCACAGAAATGTGCATGAATGTGCAATATGTGTCATGAAACAGACAGAGGTACTTAACCAGAATGCAGATAATCCTAAGATTGGATTTCTTCCCATGGAAAAGTGAAATCGCACTCGTGGTTATACTTCCTGTGATTGCTATTTGTGTCTCTACGAACCCCTAGCAGTACATCATCGCCGCACTGGACGATTATCTCCCTAAGCATTCAAATGCACATATTTATTTATTTAATTTTGTCTTTTCAGTGTCCACCAGCCCGATTAATTTCTTTGGTGCCAAAGGTTGAGATGACCCAGCCTTGTAACCTGCCTTTATCTGAACGTCAGGGCTGGGACCAGTTAGCACCATATGGCTACCAATTACAACGATAAATCAGGTTCAGCTCTCCTACCCTTAATTTACGGCGAAATTATGCGGAGTTTTTAATCAAAGAAAGAACGCTCGTTATGACATTTCAGGACCTCATTTTCCTTGGCTCCTGTCCGATCTGCGAGCGATCTGATTTTATATTTGACTGTGGGGAATCGTACGTATTGCTCATATGCCACTGACTGATTGAAGAGCCATAATTATTGGCCAGGCTCTTTTTTTCCAGGGATGCAAATGAGTAACCTTTCGGAGGACCAGCGCGTGGCAACGGCGGCAGATGGGCACTAATGGTAATGGGGAGGAGATTGGCTGGAATAAATCTGAAAACGTTCTGGCCCCTGGTTCACAGCCCCCCAGCCAGACGCCATATGAGAGTGCGTGTAGAGGAGATGATGATATTTGGTGGCGAGACCCGGATGTAGACGGCAGGAGGAAAGGGCGGGGGTTAGAGAATCGTAATCGTGGTGGCTTTTCTCGTTCACTTGATGAGTATGAGTCTCCAATATAATGCCTTTGGTAAGACAGGGTCATGTTCGTGACGGGAATGTTCTAGCATTACTTTCAAGTCGGTGTTCACCTCTGTGACCTCTGTGCCAAAGGTGCTTCATGATTCACTCTGAACTCATCACTGTTTAGCTTTGGCTCTTTACACCCAGTAAATAATAGGAACTCGCTCGGTATACAATGAAACACAGCTGTCAGTGATGCCTAATTGAAACGCTCTCGAGAGGAGAGTCCAACACAAATAAATACTGAACAGAGAGACACAAACGCAGCTACACGGCCATACAGGAGATCCCGTTCCCTCCTCAGCTCTAAATTACCATGACAGCCTATACAGCAAAGTGAGTGATTAGTACCATCATTTAAATAGCAATTTGCCAGTTAATTAAAGTGACCTTGGTTGATCCTCATGCATCTAAAAAGCCGACAAGACAGTCGTACACGTGCCGTCTGCGTGAGACGGCTGCAGGATTAAGTCACCCCCAGTGACCAAAGTAAAGGCGACAGCTGTCTAAACATACCTGCAGCTCTCCACACAGCCATTTCCAATCCGCTAGGAACGGATTTTCCCCTCATCATTATTACTGTGCGATTTATTATGAGCTTTAATGCATTTTTTGGGAGAGTCATTAAACAGAAGAAGTAAAAACTGGCTTGCATGAAATCACCGGAATCGTGCGTTAATGTTTAATGAAAAGCCTGCGACAACATCTTTAAAACCCAATGGAGTGTATTTTATAATTAGCCGTGAAGATTTCGGGATTGGAAAACAATCAGCGGCGTTTCCTGTACTTATTCGGGAGTTGGCTACGCCATGAATTATTTAACAGTCACGTACGTTTCCACCGTTTCATGCTCCTAATGTTCTCCAAATCTTCCCACTCAGGGAGGAGATCACATCCGACAAATAAAGTCAAAATAACCTTCGCAAAATAGAACGAGCGCACAAGCCGCTTAGGAAAATCTTCCGTTGGACTATCAGACTGTGTATTCCGTGCAAGAAAATATGACAAATGAAAATGGCGTCAAATATCAGGGGGAATATGAATATAAACATATACATATATAACTCTGCGTCGCTTTTAAAAATGTAGCTCAACCTGCTGCGAGTTAAGACACTCATATTCGCTTTTCCCCCCTCGCCATTTGGCTTGAGAGTATGGTACAATTGTTTACGAGTCCAAGCAAGGCGTGGTGGATCAGGTGTGGAAGCTGACCTTCTCACCAGTGCGTGCCGAGCGACGTGATTGGTTCAACTTGTCATGCTACTTCGTGGTTATTCTCAGTCGAGAAAACAGATTGACTTTTTGATTTGATGTATAAAACCAGATTTTCATCAAACTGGAGTGCTGTGACTAGTTCACCTTTGTGCTGCAAGCGCTAAAAATGTTCTTACACAAAAACAGCGCCTTGTTCGTAGCATGACATCCTGAACAACATCAACCAAAGAGCGCTGTTTGGTGCCAGTTGAGGGTTGGTGCCAAAAAAGCAGCACATTGATGAATCTAATACCTACCATTTGGCAACCCATGTGCACAAGAGTGAAATACAGAATTGGGGGATTGATCAACAGTTCAGAAGTGAACTGAAACGAATGAAATGAAAGTCGGTGATTATGAGTCCCGCCCCCAAGTAAAGGGTTCGAAAAAAAAACCAAAAACCCAGTCCTGGGTATGGACTCAGGTATTCACACAACATAAGTGGTGAGAATGCTTAAGAAGGACACAACTACATATCTTGTTAAAGTTATCGTAATGCCTAAAGTAGCTATTTAGCATAAAACGACCATCTGTATGACAGTGATCAGATTGCTTCATGTTCATGTGGGATTCCTCTGCGTTTTCGTGGTTTATTCCCACCCTGGTGAGAGGCTGTATTGGCTCAGAGTGTGAGTGCTGCACCACGATCGACTCTAGTCCTCTATTCCTGTCTGGTCCTCATGAAAGACAATGAGGCTCCACCATGTTCCTGGACCAGAATAAATTAGAAGAGTCTTCATGTAATGATTCCAGTTTGCTTACACCTCATGAGCCTGGAGTTCTTCCAGCATGGTGTTATGAAATATTTATGCAACATGCTTATGCGGGTATTATGAAGCCTCAATGTTGGAAATAAAGTTAACATCATTGTGGAGCTCAATAATAAAGTTGATAATGTTTGTGGAGCCCAAGCTTGTTATCGTGATAGTCTCAGGTGTCCAAAATCCCCAAGACCATCATGTCCTTATTGCTCATGGTACATGTAAAATAGCCTTAACGCTGTCTCTAAACCACAACAAGTCCACTTCAGGGCTCACAGCTTATGAGGACCAGTGGCCGTCATGACAGCAGGTAAATTGCGTATCAGGAGGGTATGCCTTCGCAATCGGAATGCATTTAAAATGCGTTTTTGCTACAAAGCCCTTTTGATAAGTGAGTGATTCCTCACTAAGTGTTTACGATTAAATTGTCAATAAAGCCGCAGACCCTTTCATTCCGGCCGTGCCGAGCTGTCCATCTTGCTCTGGCACACTGAGCGCCATTTATTCACGATGAGGAGCATGTCATGTAATAATGATCATCTCTGGAGAGCATTTAGAGTGAAGGAAAATGCTGATTGGGACAATAGACTTGCTGAATCTCATTTGGGCGCCGCTGTGACAGGTGACTGCTTCGGAAAACGCGCCACTTCTCCCAGGAGTCAAGCTTGTTTTTTGTTTTTTTCCCCTCTCAGATTTTTTTTTAATCAGAATGACAGCTGTTGTTGAAATTCAAGCTTTATTCCAGAATGCAAAAAGGAAATACCCAGAGGTCCTATTTGTTGCCATCATTACCGTACATTTGGCAATTTTAATCTGCAATGCTGATAGTCATGCTAAAGCAGGTTCAATGCCTTGGTGTCCCACTTGCCTTGGAATTTAAAAGAAAAAAAAAAACCCACAACACAAAAGACAGGCGCAAGGAGACATGCCGAAGCAGAATGCTCGATTAAAGCCGAGAGGAAAACAATGAACAGCTTACAATCGTAAAATGAAGCTTCTCACCAAGTTAACACACTTAAACTGATGATGAGAGGCATTTCGTGGCGTTCTGCGCGTTAGACCGAGGCGGCGAGGCCAGACCAAACAGCAGCTGTATCTGCAGATGCTGCTGGAGAAAAACAGCCTCATCCACGCGGCTCTCTCCGCTTGTTTGTTTGCCGGTAATTTAGCCCTTCAGCGGCGGAAAAAATACAGCTTTGTTTTCATACTAACAAGGCAATTAGCAATAATTACAAATACTTTCTTCCCTCTTTTCTCTCCCTCCTTCCCCCCAGTCAGATGGGCTCGTCGCTGCGACGCCAAATGTCTGAGTTTGAAGAGAGGGAAAGTGGCGAGCGTCGTCGCCGGGTACGAGCGAGAGAGCGGATGTGTACGGACGCTCACAATCAGAGTTTTAGCAGAATTTGTGTGTATTTGCATGAGAATAAAAATAGGTCTGTATAGATGCGGTGACAGGATTCCCCTGTGGCCCTCAGCGTGCGTCGTCCCAGACGGGCCCCTGATTGAGACGCAAGACTCCTAATCACAAAAATAAAGGTTTAAAAGAAACTCACGATGATTCGAATTTGCCATGCAATTTCTCCGATGCAAAAAAATGATGCACAATGAGTTTGTCTTATAGAATAGTATTTTTTTCAAAGGCATGTGGCAAAATAAATGGCACCTGAGAGAATCTTTCCAATAAATCTCATCCTTCATTTTTTTCCAATTATCTTTCTCCATTTTCCGGAGCTGCTGCTTTTGATTTTCTATTTCTGAGTGCTATGAATATATGGTTTAAAAATAAATAAATAAATAAATGAATAAATAAATAAAACCTGGTTGTTTCTGTCAGGACGTTAAGATTTGGTCATAGTTGGATTCAGATCCTCATCCTTACTTTTTTCTCGCTCTCTAAGTCATCAGGAGTGACGTTTTGTGCTTATCTCAAGTCTTGTTTGTGAAGATAATATTAGTATACGAAATATTCTGATTGGATGAAGGTCCCAGTGTCTCCAATTTTATTATAGGAAGTGCCTCAGGGCTGTTTTTTTTTTTTTTCTAGGAGAGATGTTTAAAAAATATTAATAGTGGGAGTGCCAATCATTTCTGTATTTTTTTTTACTAATTAAGAAAAAAAAATTGTGCTCTAATAAACCTATAAAGTGCCAGCATATGTTTAAGCTCTCTGTCAGTCATGGCATGTGTTGATATTTTAGATCTTCATTTTTGCTTATTTTCACCGGAAAGAAGCACAAAGCGAAGGCAAAATCCCTTTAACAGCATTATTACAAGTAACTTGGAGAAACGAACATATTACTTTTCCACAGTCTCCATGAAAGATGACACATTTGTCATATCGTTTATCTAGCTTCTGGATTCCTGCAGAGTAGAAGATTTTCGGCTGCTCCAGAAGCCAGGCGAGCCATCATCATCATCATCATCATCATCATCATCAGAGGTGAATCTGCGACCGTGTAGCGCCTCCTTCGGTGGACTGAAGATGTGATAATAGCTCGGCACCAGATCCGGGCTGGAAGGAGGACGTCGGAACTCGAGCCATCGCACTGTCTCTACTGTCTCTGATGCTGTATGAGGACGTGCATCATCATGGTGCAGCAAGACCATTTTGGACAGCATTCCTCTTCTTTTGCTGCGAATTGCAGGTTTAAGTTCAATCCACAGCAATGCACAGGAATTTTCACTGCTCACTGTTTCTCCATGTGCTTGGAAATGCCCCAGAATAGGAACCTTCATGTCCTGAAAGAACGTTAATATGATTTTCTTGAAGGAGGGCTGAGTTTTGAGTTTCTTCTTTGCTATAGAAGATGGATGTCTCCACACCATGCTTTGTCTTTTGCTCTCCAGGTTATCGCGTAATTTAAATTTGCCTTTATTTTTTGATTCTCTCTCATATTAAGGCTGATGCTAATTGTACAGTAGACTGTATCATCACTTTGGTGTCAAGCAGACACCTTTTATATTTTACTACCTTTAATACCTTCTTTAGAGCAGATGCATATTTACTATGGAAATCTAAATGCCAAGGTAAAAATAATTAAGTTATCTTAATTAAGTAATTAAAAGAAAATGATATTTTCTTTAAAACATTATTATTTAACAGTAACAGTCCAAGGCAGCTGTGCTACACGGGCGTTACTGTATGTCATCCTGGTAATCGACTAAAATTTGATTAATGCAGATATCTTGTATATAAACACAAACATAAATATTTTATGTATAAACAAAAAAATGACTAACATCTGACCAGTTACTGAAATATATACAGACGATATAAATCACCTCAGCAATACACTGAAAGGTGAGACCATTTATAAAGGAACGGAATTTAAATGCTGAAAATCTCAGACTCGGCTTTAAAACATTCAATCAACTCCTTTCAGCTTTAAATATCACGCTGTTAAAATATTTCATACAGTCGCATCTGTTCTTCATTTTTTTACGCCTTACAGATCTGTGAGCTAATGCAGGAGCTGTGTCAATAGATTTTATAAGTTGAGAACACCCACAAGCACAGTACTTTTTCTTTTTCTTTAGAAGAAACCCCATTTTATTTGTTTTCGTTTATTGAATGCAATTTGGCTAAAGCATAGCATTTCCCTCCAGGTTTATTTTAAAAGATTAAACACTGCCATTACACCACGCTTGGACCACTGAATTGTTTTATGTGCTTCATGTATAAAATAGGAAAAATAACCACGGGACAATTTAAATGCCCTTGTGAACATGGACATACATAAATGAACACATCAGAAACCCAGAAGAGAAAAATATCTTGACACACTTAACAAACAGTCCTATAAAGTCCTTGAGTCCTGACACAGCATGCCCATGTGTGCATCATGTCCTTATTCTCCATGTGAATTCATCTGGACTTGGACCCGAGATGTCCAGTGGTGTCCCGAAGCCCCCTGACCGTTTCGAGACCGCCGATGCTCCGAGTACCTGCCTCAGATCATCTGAGCAACAATCCCAGCCATATGTGGAGCAGCGGGAAAACAGATGCTGTTTTTCCATTTGTGAAATCAAGTTGTTGGACTGCAGTCAGCTTTATGGGCAGCGTCAGGAAAGAGGTGGTTATTAAAGTGACAGTGTTGTTTATGTGCATCTTCTCGATTAGTGTTGGAGCGGCGGGGCCTTCCTGCGACTCCGAACTGAACAATGAAACACGACTGCACCCTTGCACAGCGAGCCATCTGTTCTGAGCTGCTGTCGGCACGTTCCGCTGCACATCACCAGTGGAGTTTATGATGGATAACCGTGGCTTGGGTTGCCTTTGGCAGATTTGCTTACATACGAAGTTGACATTTTGAACTAAGATGGTTAATAACATGGATGATTTGTGTCATTCATACAGTATGTGAAGCTCTTGAACTGTTTAACAAGAGCAAGGCAGGTTAGGAACCACTCAGATGCTCTTCTAAGCTCTGGTGAATTCCGGACTCTGATTGGTCAGGAGGTGATGATTCATTTTCTATACCAGCATCCCTCATCATTAGTATCGTTTCTATGGTAACAACTTGTTCAAGGGGACTTGGTGGACTCACCACATAATCTAAGACATAATAATAATAATAATAATAATAATAATAATAATAATAATAATAATAATAATAATAATAATAGATTCAAATTAACAGAGAGAAACAATGATTGCTGTAAAGAGTCTTTTATATAAAGTATATGAAAGGAGTCTCCAGGAGTCAGTGTTTTGTAACTGTTTTCCACCACATCAAAATCCTAGATATTTTCTAGTTTCTTGACAACAAGACAAGGTCAATAAAAAGAAAAAGAAAAAAACGAATTTGGTGAGGTATTGGTGGTTAATAGCTGCTTTTTACAACAGTCCGTTCCTCTAATTTACTAATCCTACCATTCTATTGGACAAGTGGTGTTCCAAGTGTGCTTATATTTAGTATAACCCTCGGGACACTAGGGACACGTCACCATGTGCATCACTCTGCTAGTCTGTGTTCGCCACGTAAAATTCCACCGGCTAGTTACTAAAAACAGTTAACATGCTAGTTTTAGCAACATCATCAGCAGACATGGCAAATGATCTATTTCAGGAATATAAATTTTGACCTAAAATATGAAAGTATGTCAGATGAAAATGAAAAGGAATAAGGGACACCGATTTTATTAGAATTACCTTTAACAGAAATGTACAAATCAATGTGAGCTAGCTACTGCATTTTGCTGCTACTGCAAAAATTACTATCAATTACTGTAAAAAGAATTAGAGTATATTACAGGATACCTTTTTCAGGTTCTTGCTGTATATAACAATTTATTGTTGTACAGAGAAACCCCAATTAATTGTAATCTTTTACTCTATTCAGATAATATAAGCTACCTGGTAACTAGAAGTGCCAGTATTTAGCTATTTAGCTGTTAATGTCTCACAATGCAACATTGTGGTCGTAGAATGTTTTTACAATTTTTCTTTACAGTAACAGCTTTCAAATTCTTCATATTGTGAATTGTTTTGAATGAGAGCAGGCTTGCGGTTAATCTAAAATCCATCATCAACCGTGCATGTCAGAGCTGCAATAAAACAAACATTTATTAATAAATTATCAGTATAGATCCACAACACTGTATGAACAGTACTGTATGTAATGTATGTAAAAGGTACAAACAATAAAATAACAAAATTAGGGTTGCGTGGCCAAAAAACACAAAAACAATAAGCACAGCTTTAAATAGCAGCTTTATAACCTTAATACTAGTTTTTGACTACCAAACAAGTCCAGCAAGGCAAAGAAACTTGGCTTACTTGACCTAACCCTAACCCTCAGCCTATAGCGTTAGGTATTCATAATGGAACATAGCAATTCCAGCAGATGGCTAGGAAGCAGCTGCAGGGGTTGTGGAGATCAGCGGCCATCACCTTTCCTAATGCCACTATTTACACACCTATGATTCATTGTTCAGATCAGCTTCCAGAACCCCAGCAACAAAATCTGTGCAAACTGAACTAGTTGATGAGTGATAATGGTATGTTCTTGAGTGATATTTCATCTCTGAACTTTATGGTTGACCCCAAGTATCCGACACACCGGACAACACAAACAAAAGCTATGGAAATCTTCGCCCACTGGCTAGACCAGTTCGAGCTGTAGAGTTGCTGGGGCACGGAGGGTGAATTAGTAATTTTCACAACTGGATTATTCTATCATTTATTGAACGGTTGGGGAAGGAAGTCTCAACAAACTTCTTTCTTTATGACCTATACCTGAAATAAAATGCATTAATTACAAACCATTCATCAGTTTCATCAGTGTTTGTATACAAGAGGAGAGAATGGGGGGAGATGGATGTGTTCACCATGGTGACTATTATTCTTGCCTTTTCGAGTGTTTTTCTATTTTGTAATGTTTGCAGTGGGAATTTAGCACTTAACCCTTAAGCACTTAAAGTCCAAGGGAACAGTTCTTTGATGCCCACCACTGACTCCCTAGTCAACAGGTTTTTCATATTTAGTTGACATATTATTATTAAATAAATGTTAATCAATTCACCATTTACACTTACCTCTGTTTCCTTCCTCCACAGCGGTATACACAAGGGCACCTAGAATCTGGTTAAAAGAAAATTATCCTAGGGATAAGATATTTTGAATACTTCTCTTTTACCTACCTGGGTCCTTTGGGTGCTTCCTTCTGGTTTACAGTACCTCCATTTGCTAGAAAAAGAACATAGTTGGACAATTACATATACAGTTGTGGTCAAAAGTTTACATACACTTGTAAGGAACATAATATCATGGCTCTCTTGAGCTTCCCATTACTTCTACAACTCAGATTTTTCTCTGATAGAGTGATTTGGAACAGATACTTCTTTGTCACAAAAAACATTCATGAAGTTTGGTTCTTTTATGACTTTATTATGGGTTAACAGA
>JAQLOM010000019.1:12900063-12911056 GCA_030068315.1 Chrysichthys thysi
AGTAATGTACCGTCGTTTTTATGCTACAGCTTTGATTTATCATTTGCACAGCAATTATTGAAAGTGACACCAGTGTCCAAGTTCATTCTCCTATTTCTTTCTACAAATAAATAATACAATATATAAATACATTAGGATGGAAAAGCAGCACTGTGGTACAGGATGTTATGGTTTGTGCTAAATGTAAAAAAAAAAAAAATCCTCTTTGTCAGATTTTAGGCTACTTGCCGAAAATCTCCATCATTTTCCGGTTGCTGTGCGCCTGCTGCGCCAGCTGCTCGGCCTTCGCCATCTCCAGAACCTCCCGCAGCAGGTGGAAGGTCAGGTCCAGGGAGATGGGCGGCTCCTCGGCGCGGCGCAGTCTCTCCGCAGGCGCGTCACGCAACCCACGGGCCGCCTCGGAGACCTCGTCCTCTTCGCGGAGCAGGTGCTTGGTGAGCCTGAGCTGCAGAGCGCGCCTGAAGTCCCCTGACGCCGGTTCGGGGCGCGTCTCGAGCTCGGACTCACGTTCACGTTGGTTGCCCACCCGGATGAAGTATTCCTCTCCTAGCCGTGCCCAGATGGGCCGTGTGCGCCTCTGGTCTTCCTCCACTTCGAGCGCGTTGGCGGAGGAGGAGAAGGAGGCTCGCCGGTCAGGACCGTCCACTGCTCGGCACTCGTTCATGCGTGGTGGGAAGGCAATGAGCAGAGCTGCGGCGGTAGTGACGAGAACGTGGAGCTTCATTGCCGAGGGGATTCTGTGCACAGGAAGAAAACCCATCACAATTACGCGCACGCTTATTACCAGCTGCGCGCCGGGGCTTGAGGTGGAACGTTAATTTACATGAAATAGAAAAGTTGCGGAAAGTTTATGCCTTTGCCGACAGTTTTGTTTTTGACAGTTTTCGACTGGGGACCTTATCTCTGGGAGGTTGTCTCTCTAACACGTACACCTTTTGCACCTTCAGAAGGAGCACCTAGTGTACCTCTCCCGTTTTATTCCAAAGGGTAACCAACCCCCACCCCACACACACCTTAAATCTTTTACAACGGCACAGTGTATCCACATTTACAAACGAACCCTGGGCTGCCTATGAAAGATGCACAAGCGACAAGCGACAAGGGAAGGTACAGTTTAGTCCCATTAGTGCAGGCTAATTTTACTCTCATTACTTTCACACGTCAGGAGGATGAGCTGAGAAAAACAATTCCCATTACTAGTAAACATTCCCGACCAGAAACGATCCTTCAGTTAACTGTAACATGAACAAAAATGGTTAGACAGGAATTCATTAAAAGGTCCTTTTGGGTCCTAATGGCTTTTCATTTACACTTATGCTAAATGTAAAAGTCTGCGCTGCTTCCCAGACGCATAGGACAGTACTCAGTAGTATGTGACACTAATATAGAGCATCTGACATACCCACCGTTGGTGTACTGTAATAGTTAGTAGAGTAGTAGGTAATTTAGGACCCAGCTATCCTGGGCATTTCTACGCCCCAACTTCGGCACCTTTATAGACTAGGCAATACTCAAAAAAGGACCACAATCTTACCATTCTGTTATCCTCATACTCTCAGCGCAGGAATAATAAACTAGGAACAATTAGGAAGAAAAGATCTTACTGAATTGACAAAATAAATAAATAAATAAATAATGCGTACCTTGTTTGCACAAATGATATATCCGCGGGAAGATTTCTCTTTTTAAACTTTTTAAACGCAATCTACTCTACTCTTCACCCCCCAGTCGCTCTCTGTCTAGATATTCAAGATTAGAATTTGGTGACTTCTTCAGAGGAAGGACTGGAGTTTGGGTTTATATAGTCTTTGCGCATGCGCACTGGAGACCGAGCGGACCTGAATGAACGTAAGAGCAGTTTGCTTGCAATCTGAATGAGTCATCGAGGTGCGTGCGTGTGTGTGTGCGTGTGTGCGTGCGTGCGTGTGCGTGTGTGTGCATCCCTATCTCATAAAGTAAGAGGTAGTATGGAAAAGTTCAAGTAAGAATGCATGTCTTGTTAAATTTCACACCTTCCCTTGCAAAGCTCTATTTTCATGCCCTCTCTTTCTGGAGTGCTTTTTCCCCCATTATTGAATATGAACTGGATCTTATTAACCCATTAAAGGGCTTTATTTACTGAGTCTACATGACTACCTTATAATATTCAAGACAATTCTTAACCTTTTAAGAATAATTCTTAATTATTCTCAACCCCACCCCACCCCCCCAGCCCCATGAATCTAACATTTTAATTGGAAGCTCTTGTGCAAATCTGAATGAATATGCATCCCTGTATATAAAACACATTTTAAGTGGATTTAATCGGAGTAATTAATTCCTTGCGACAACGTGAAGATTTTCTAGTATCTAGTCTAACTCAGGTAATCTAATTAATTGTGTTAAATTGAAAGTGCGTGACACCCTCTTAGAAGATGCTTTTATCTGTGTATTCAGTTTGTCAGATTAATAGGCATATTTCTCCTACGTTACAGAAAGAATTGGTTAGATTAATATAATTCATCTGAAGCTAGTTACTTCTACACAAATCCCACTTGTTCATTAGGGTCATCTATATTTGACCCCAATGGTCGTCAAACCCAGAGTTTAGAGGAGTTTCTGTGCATGGATTCCCTTTGTCCATGAGGGCTTCATCTGGGTTCTCTGGTTTCCTCCCACTGCCCAAAATCATGCCAGGATGTGGACTGACTACAAAATATTTTACCTCAGGTGAATCAGTGTGTGTGGACCATGTTTTTAATACATTGTGGGGACAGCAATATCACTACAACGTGATATAAGCCCATTATTTTTATCTTGTGGGGACATTTTTTCCTGTCTCCACAAGGGAAAACTCAATTTTACAAAAATGTATTTTGTTTGTTTACTTATGGTTAAGGTTAGGGTTATGTAAGGGTTAGAGATGGGGTTATGGTTATGTCCATAGAAATTAATGGGAGGTCCCCACAAAGACATAAATACAAACGTGTGTGTGTGTGTGTGTATGTGTGTGTGTGTGTGTGTGTGTGTGTGTGTGAGAGAGAGAGAGAGAGAGAGAGAGAGAGAGAGAGAGAGAGAGAGAGAGAGAGAGAGAGAGAGAGTGTGTGTATAGACTGGTGTTGCATCCAGTGTGAATCATCTGGTGTTGTGCTTAGTGCTCCATGATCCACAGCAACCCAGACCAGGATAAAGCATTACTGAAGATGAATGAATGAACTTTCATAGCACCTCAGTGAAATCTCACCTATATCCTGTTTCAAATCTAAAACTCTAAAAATCTTTTTTTTCCTCAGTGATATCTTGATGTGATCTATAACAAAGAGGATCTGCTCTTCTCTATACGCAACTGTGAACTCGAATTATTAGTATCCTTCATGAAAATGAACAAAAATGAATACATACAGGCTTAAAGATAAAGAGACACTGTTTGGTTTTAGTTTAACTTAATATTTTTCAATGATTTTTTTAGAAGTGCATGTGTTTCTGCAAAACTTATTTTAAAATAGATTTACATTTGATAAAGCGCCTGGTGGGGAAAATGGTGGCACTGAGCTCGTAGGTTAGAGACATATGTTGGTGATCTTGGAACCCCATTTATTTTGTCCATGTAGATGTCCTCAACAGATTTTTAGATGTAGTGTATGTTTGAAAACTTAGTCTTAACCTCTTGACAGAAGCAACCTTAATATTCTGGAATTTCCTGAAACCACCAATCTTTACACGAGCCCCTGGAACTTTCGCCATCATCAAAAAAAGAAAACGCCTCAATGATCCACCACCATATTGTTCAGTTGGCTTGTAGATTTCCTTTGATTGTATCAAAAATAATGATGGAGTGTTCATAGGTAAAATGTTCAGTGTTGGTCTTATCACATATTTCAAAGTGTAATTTATACCATGTTTGGCAACATTCAGGGGTTGTACCATTCCAAACAATTTGTCCCTTCAGGAGATGACGCCTAATGGATGATTTACAGAAATGAATAGGAAGCTGCTATTCTTCTAACCACCTGCTCCCAGGATTTTTGATGCTTTTTCATTATGGTGTTGTTTTGTATTCATATTTGTCTCTGCTTATATAGTGTGTTTCATGTCCAATACCTGATAAGGAAGGAATTTTACAATACTGAGACCTCATATTTGGTCCAAGGTAAGTGGACATATAAAGCAAATTCTAAACATGTTTAGGAATATCACATTCCATTTACGCTTTTAAATGATTTTTTTTATTGAAATATGAAATCATTAAAAGCATTGTTTATTTTATAATTTTTTTTGCCCCTTCTCTCATAGGGTGCCAATAAATCTGAAGCTGACCATAGCTTGCTCTCTATTTACGTCACTTCCAATCTTGCTGTGTAAGATTGTGTTTGTTTTCTGGACATTGTTGGAAATTAAGTGACCTCAATTTTGAGAAAGGCACTATGTTAATAAAACATTATTACTATGAATAGTTCAGTGATGGTGCTTGTTACTTGTTTACAGGTTGAGTTAAAGGGTAAGGTTAAAGATTAGGATAAAAATGTAGTTTTTCTTGCACACCGGAGAACAAACTTATTCATGTTCACTGATGGAGGTTATAAATTATTCAAGTCACTTAAGGCTTGACTATACTGAAACAGCACTTATCAACATTGAAGTGGAAAGTCTTGGCAAACTTTGCAGCTTGTCAGTCATTGAGTGAGAGAACAGCCTGGGCTGCCGAGATTCATTACAGATGCAGAGGAGCAGGATGACGTCATTGCTGTCTACCGCCGCTGTCTTTCTCTCTCGCTTTCATTCAGCCTGGGCCAGGAGGGAGGCGTGAAGATGGAGCACCTTGACCTGAGCTGCGTTATAAATTACCTCAAAATGTCAACTGGGCGTTCCTGAACCTCCACCCAGCTTCCCAGACTTGCCAGATGAATGGAATAAATCACGGAACGTATGCATTGTTTTGCTCTTTTTCAGTGGCCGGCTGTCTTTTTAATAACACACAACTTATTGTGTGTAAATGCCACATTTTGTTCCTATGCACGCTTCTGTCAGTCTGATGCAATATCGTTCCATAGAATAAAAAAAAAAAAGTTATTGCAGTGAAAGTAAGCTAAAGGTAAAAGGTAATTACTCTTTAGTTTTGCCGAAGAACCCTAGGGATAATGGAACAAAACAACAAGGGAAAAAAAGTGAATTCATCTTGAGAATGATGTTATTAAGGATAATGACCGCATCCATCTCAAGCCAGAGCTGACAGGTGCAGAAGGCGGCAGCCATCTTAGTTCTATTTATGGATCTTTAGCAGAGCTAGTCTGTCAAAAAAGTTTTGAGTTAATTTGCTCAAACTTACCCCTAGTGATTCACTCCTGTAAATTAATTATTAATTTTTTTCAGTGCCTAGTATGCAGCCTCCTATTGTTTCCTTTTGAGCTCAGAAAGAAATTTAACGCCCCTCCACATCCATTGGAAATACATTTATATGTCACATTTATTGCTTTTAGCCATGTGTGGGAGAGTTCATTTTGATTTATTGCATGGAGGCTCAAAAATCAAGCACCGGGGTCAAAAGCTTAAGTGTTCCAAAACAGAGTCGAGCGATTTTTTTTTCTTCTTCAGCATCAAAGGTCTGATGTGAGATGCTGAAGCCTTGGCACAGAAGCACACAACACCACAAAATCATCAGGTCAGTTTGCTGTCAGTCATCAGTGTCACAGTGGTTTCAAATCAATGTCCTTATGTAGATGCAGCACCAGGAACACTGCATCAGAGGTTCGGGATGCTGCGCTAAATGGATTATTATACATCAGGACTTGAGCATCGTACGTTTGGGTCTTAACAAGGTTTAAAGACAGAAAAGAAATCCGGATTCAAAATCGGCAAATTCAAAGGGTAATGTGCTTTAAAAAACTATTGATGGTCAATACAAAAGTGTTTTTCTCCTCCATTCACTTCCTCAGTCTACGCCCCACTTGGCTACTTTATCCTCAGGTAATTGCATTGGATTAAATAGGTACATTGTAAAAGAACCCCTTTTCCATTGATCAGCTAAGGGTGAATATCAATAAACCTTGTTGACATTATAAATGTGACTTTAAAAAGGCTTGCAAGTCCAGGTAATCTTTCTGGTGCTTATACACAGCTCTCTGATTCAACCAAAGGGCTCATCTGTTGGCTCAAACGGGTGCTAGGTCATATGGCCTGATACAGATAATTGAATCCGTAGTACTCACAATATTGGATTTACACTTGCATTCACCAAGTTTTACAGGTGCACAGAAACCTGAAAAATGGTGGGACCAATAACTGTTGCTCACCCCAATAGCTAATAAATCTGTTTATGATTTTGGACTTGCAATATATTCTGTTGTCTTTACGTGATGGCAAGAGCATCAATTCTCACCATCACATAAAGACAACAGAATAAATGTTAACACTTCCATGTTTTTTAGCCTAACCAGTAGCTCATATGTGGTTGCAACAGATGTGAAGTTTTAATGTTACCCTGTAGTGACAAAAGTGCAGGACCAAAATTTGTTCAACAAACTAGCGACGGTTCTTCCATAGGGGCCAGTTTACAATTTAGCTAGTTTAAAATTACTCCATGGATACCAAAATCATGTCATATAGCAAGTAATTATTAATCTTTAATTAAAACTAGTACATTTCTGCAAATACAGTGCTAATGTAAGTGCATACAGTGCGTTTATGATATACAGAACCATTTCTATTAGACATATAGCAAAGATTAAAGCAGGTAAAAGATGACATGAAGCAAGAATGGATTACTTGCACAAACATGTCCAGATTATAACCAGAACAACATGTCTGCTTCCTGGCTTGTCCACTATAAAGGTAATGATGCAATTTTACACTTGGGGTTTGCAGGAGCTTACAAAAAATCAAGTCTACGATGTTCGTCATATCTATAAAAACACTTGGAAAGCTCGTATTCTTCCAGAATGTATGTTTCGTGATACAGTAACAACTAAGAATTTATAGAAATGAAAACCCAAGCTAACCTCAGTCCAACACTATGATTTTATTTAAAAAAAAAAAAAAAAAAAACATCAAATGTTGCTGTCTCGCTGCACTGACAAATGTAAACAGTTCTACTGGAGTGCTACAGGAAATACATCATAGCCCTGAGTAACCCATCCCTGCCATCAGAGACCAGCTAAGAGGGGACACTATTTTCACCAAACTAGACCTCAGGGTTTTCACAACTAGGGGCTACTACAAAAATCTTTGTGATGCCATGCAGCTCATAATTCTTTCAAGGTTTTAAGGGACTCGTGACACCTCACTGAAAACTTTACCACTCCCAAACTCCCTTCTCTAGGTAACAACACTATATTGATGATCACCAACAGGTTTTTGAAGGCACGCTAACTTTCTCTCCTGAAATTATTCACTGCTTCCGAGGCAGCTGAAGCACTATTTAATCATGTTCTCAGACTGTAAGGATTACCTGAGGGCATTGCTTCTGATTGGGGTCTACAGTTCACTTTGTTCATGTGGAGATGATTCTGCAAACATCAATGTCAGTTTAACGTCTGGATACCGCCCCAATCCAATCAGGAATTAGAGTCATTTCTACGCTTCCACTGTAGCACTTTGTGGAACGACTGCTACCTGGACAGAATATGCTCAGAACTCGTTAACCAACGTGTGCACAGGATTGACCCCTTTTCAGTGCATTTTAGGATATCATCCCCTATTTTTTTCTGCTCTATGGAACCTTCATATGCCTTTGATGTGGATGATTGGATGAAATGAAGCAAACAGACATTTCTTGTCTAATTAAGGTCAAGGGTGTTCAGCCAGGTTAGTGATCCCCCTGCAGTCTGAAGCCATGATGCCACTCCAACTCTCTGAAGCCTACAGAGATGCTGAAGCCGTGGGCACCATAAAAACACATGACAATTACAAGCACTGTTTCCCAAGCCTTATTCATCACCATCATTCATCATCCTGCTGAGCATAAATCCTATTTTCATCTCAGCAGATGCATTAGTAAACACAGTCCTGCAACTTCCTGTTAGAATCCTTTGCGACTGAAGATTTGTCCCCAAAAAAGAAAGATGCTGAAAATAAATGTGATTGGGGATAGTTCATTTGATTAGGAAAAAAATATTGCTACAAAGGATTCTGAGGCATGTTTTATGAGACCACATGTGGAAGGTAGGCACAAATATTTATTTGATAAGCAAAGTCTTGCACAAATGTGTGCTCTTCTTTGTTAATTCTCATTAAATATTGTGTAAGTCTACAATAGTAAACACAGTGAACACGTCTGCACTGATCCATACCACCCTCAATGCATCTAAACAAAAGCTTTATTTAATGTTCTGTGTCATCATATCGCAGCATCTTGAAAAATAGCTTTTAAAACTGACATGGCTCGAGAATTAGAGAAAGCTAAAAATACACACATATACACTGATCAGTCATAACATGCCTAATTTTGTGGAGGTCCCCCAAAACATCTCTGACCCATCAAGGCATGGATACCACAAGACCTCTAAAACTGTGCTGTGGTATCTGGCACCAAGACATTATCAGCAGATTTTACATGGATCGAACTTGTTTGTCCAGGACATCCCATAGATGCACAGTGAGATTGAGATCTGGGAAATTCAGAGGCCAAGTCAACACCTTCAGCTCATTGTCATGATCCTCAAACCATTCCTGAACAATTCCTGCAGTGCGGCATGGCACATTATCCTGCTGTAAGACATGACTGCCATTAAGGAAAAGCGTTGCCATGAAGGGATGTACATGCCCTGCAGCAAGATTTAGGAAGGTGGTACTTGTCAATGTAACATTCCAAGTTATATCAGGACTCAAGTTTCCCAGCAGAGCATTGCCCAGAGCATCACAGTACCTACACTGGATTTGACTTCTTCCCCTAGTGCATCCTCGTGCCATTACTTCTTCAGATAAGTGATGCACATGCACCCGGCAGCCACATGATGTAAAACAAAGTGTGATTCATCAGACCAGACCAACTTCTTCCATACCTTCATGGTCCAATTTTGACACCCATGTGCCCATTGCAGTTCCAGTTGGTGGTTGCCAGCCACATGCAGCCTGCCTAAATGACCCTTGGGCACCCATCACCCTGCTGCCATTTCACTTTCGGTTGGTACTAAATGCTACAAACTAGGAACACCATACAAGACCTGGGGAGATTCTCTGACCCAGTTGTCTAGCCATCACAATTTAGCCCTTGTCAAATTTGCTCAGATTCTTATGCTTGCCCATTTTTCCTGCTTTCAACACATCAATTTCAAGATCTGCCTAATATATCTCACCCTTTGACAGGTGTCACTGTAACGAGATAATCAATGTTATTCACTTCACCTCTGAGTGGGTTTAATGCTATGACTGATTGGTGTATTTGTAAGGAGTTAAACATGATAAAATGTGTTGTTATAGGAAAATAATCCATGGAAGGGTGGTGTACGGTGTGGTCATGCACATGATGTGTAACTGATTTATCCTTACAATGCCAAAGTCGATCATTTTCCTATAACATTTACCCCTACCCACTTACACTAGGGACTCTTTCCATGACTGTTAAATAGACATCTCCTGACAGCAAACTATTACTCACTATTACACCATAAAGTTTTATTCTACATGACAAAACCACCATACAAGTCCTGGTTGTAAAAACAACATATTTTGTTATATAGAAAATGAATCAACACAGACAGAAGCAGATGCAAGAATGCAACAACGCTGTATTATTTAACACAATAGTAATTATATATTGTTCTAATATTGCACTAAATATTTTATTTGTGTCCTTTTCTACTTCGACCATAACCACAATGACAAAAATAGTGGTCCGTACATTACACATTGGTATATTGTGACATATTTGCTTTCAGCTTTCAGTTAAAAGTGTACAGAAAGAGTAAACTACAACTTTATTTCTAAATTATTTTCTTTCTGATTGCCAATAAATCTGGGTCACAATCTTCATTCTGACCATAAGAATTGCTCAGTCATCATGTGTTGTTGTGGTCACTCAAATAGCCACGTCTCTTCATGTAACCTTTACTGAGCTCTGATTGGCAAAGTCTACAGTTCTGCACATTCATTCATATGTGGGTCAGGGTGGAATGATTCGGAACTATAGCTGACCCAAATAGATTATACAGGAATGTAATCATGATGTCTGTTTTGAAATGTTTATCATTGCATCTTATGTTTGTATTCATTCATAAGTAGGTTGAATCTTTGTTATACTATATTTCCATTTGCTGAAGGAAAAACGCAGGGTTTTCAATGAAAAATGCTGAAAGAGATATGAAATGGAAAGTATGATAGGAAAAGAGAATGAGAAAGAGAGAGAGACAGACACTTTTTGAGAAAAGTAGAAATAAAAAGGAATTAAAGTGACCGTAAACAAGAATCGGAGCAAAATGAAAGATGGGAAGAGAAAGAAAGAAGGGATTAGAAAGACTTGTAGAGAATGAGAGAGAGAAAGTGTGAGAGTTTAAAGTAAGGCTGTTGATCAGTTGGCTCTGAAGTTGACAGAAAAAGAGTTTGAAACGTTAATTCTAAATTTGTTCTCAATTCGAGTTTTCAAGATTTTGATGTTTATTTTTACTCTGACTATTTTCTACATTGTAGAAATCGTGAAGACATCAAAACTATGAAATAACATACATGTAAATAGATGGAATTATGTGATACACCAAAGAAGTGTTTAAAAAGTATTCAGATTTTAAATTCTTCAAAGTAGCCAGCTTTTACCTTGATGACAGCTTTGCACACTATTGGCATTATCTCAACCAGCTTCATGAGGTAGTCACCTAGAGTGCTTTTCAGTTAACAGCTGTGCCTTGTCAAAAGTTCATTAGTGGAATTTCTTGCCTTTTTAATGCATTTGAGGCCATCAGTTGTGTTGTGTCAAGATAGTGTTACAGAATATACAGTTGTGGTCAAATGTTTACATACACTTGTAAAGAACATAATATCATGGCTCTCTTGAGTTTCCCGTTATTTCTACAACTCTGACTTTTCT
>JAQLOM010000019.1:12911668-12921796 GCA_030068315.1 Chrysichthys thysi
CATGAATGTTTTTTGTGACAAAGAAGTATCTGTTCCAATCACTCTATCAGAGAAAAATCAGAGTTGTAGAAATAACATGAAACTCAAGAGAGTCATGATATTATGTTCTTTGCAAGTATATGTAAACTTTTGACCACAACTGTATATAGAAAATAGCACTGTACAATAACTGTAATAATCCATACTGTATCCAGAGCCACTCATCTAAGTAAAGACAAATGACAATCCATCGTTACTTTAAGAAGCAAAGTATCGTTTAAGTAATTAAAATAAAGAAAACCGATCAAATTAGAATTTTTTTGAATTTTATAAACTTTTGTCTGGTACTCTATACAAAGTTTTTCTTTCAGTTCAGAAACAAATATCTGCAATGGATTTTTTTCCCCCATTGTAACATCATGACTGTGATTTGGTCTTTATTGGTCTTAGATCACACATTGGAGAACACAGCTCTAATTATATTTGCAATGACACACAACCTTGAGTGTTTTATTGCTTTTATTCAACAGTTTGTATTGTAGAAAAAAGTAAAGCAAAGAAACAAAGAAGATTGTTTCAAATAGCTATGTTATCAGCCATTATACCCACTACAGAAAAGTAGTTCCACCAGGTGTTCCACCACCTATGTGGCTTAATAAAGCATAAAAGAATAGTGTAAATAAAATTAGTATTGACTGAATTCCCCAGCCCGGCATTTGACTATAAAAACTGCTGTATAGCAAAACACCTCTAACTAACTAGTCAGTTTAACGCCTTTTGCGAATGTGTCATCTGGCTGTTCCTCGATCAGGTCCATGTGACACGCAATCAATGTTTTGTGGCCTTTTGCAGCATGAGCAAGCAGGCAGCGTGCAGCTGGGTCCTGTCCCCGGCTGTACCCTCCCACACACACACACATGCACAAACACACACAGAGAGTGTCTCTCTGAGTGATAAAGGGCATGAAATACACTTGGCTCTCTCGGTCTCCTGCATATTTTATCAGTTTGTGCAGCCTCCCTGGTTTAAACAATTATGCGTCCTCTCTCAATTCTTTTTAAGAGCATGACTGAGGGACTGAACTATCCACATGACTCTTTACCATAAAATCACATGCGTTCCACATGCGTTTGTATGTTTTTCACATGTGATTAAGTGAGTAATGTGCATTTCAACATGTTGAGCCCTGAAATAACCACGTGACATCTAGTGAATAATATGTGATAAATAATACCAAATGTCCTACATGTGAAACATCAACTTGTGAAAATAAATGAATCACGTGTAAAATACTAATGTGGAAAAATAAATGAATCATGCCTAAGAATCACATTTGACAATTAATGCATTGTGTCGGAAAAAAAAAGAAATTAAATGAATCATATGGGGAAAAAATCATATGAAGATAAATAATATAAATTATTCATATTTGAAGACTGTGATTTTTCAGGAAAAAGAATCCCACAAAGTTGTGCACCTAAAAATGAGCATGTAGAAACCTGTACTTAGTATGTACTTAGTAGGCAGACGTTAAACTTTAAAATTAAATATATAATTGTAATCATTTACAGTGTAATCAGCGATGGGTGTTTGTCTTAATGTCTAAAAATTCAGGACATTGTTTAATCTTTATTCGTTTTTTAATATTTTGGTTAAAATGACATGACAAAATATTACAGCTAAACAAATATTTGATATGAAATATATTATAAATATAATAATAATAAAAGAGTATAACAGTAACAGTATAACACTAGTTAACATAAAATGTTAAAATGTGTGAGACCTCAAACATATTTTGATATAAAGTTTGCTGTCGGCAGAAATCATTCTTTCAGAGTCAACGTTCAAATAGCAGATGATTTTTGGCAGTAACAACTCTATTGCGGCCAAAAGAAAGTGGTTCAATTGTTAGCAGGAACATTTCAATTTCCACTGGATGTGGTGTAAAATATTAAACTGCTTTTATAATGCCAAACAGAAAAGTGGATTAAAAAAAGAAACAAGAAAGCAAAATGATAGAAACAGTTCAAACAATTCAAACACTAAGAATGAGAATCATCCGAGTGCTGTCTTTGTTGGGATGGCCTAATATTTTTAATGAAATTGCTTGATTGACAGCGCTCTTGCAAAGAAAAAGCAACAAAAGCAACAAGAATCATGATTGTTCATCGCAACACGTACCAACCTACTTAATTATAGACTTAGCACAATAGCTCTGCTCCCTAGTTTAAATTTCACTTCATATACTTTCTAGCGTTCTCTCGCTAGGTTACTCTCATTAGCTACCTAGCTTTTTCTTGCTAGATTAACTTTCACTTGCAAGATTAGTTTTTGCTTGCTAGTTTTATTTCTTTTGCTAGGTTGTTGGGTTGTTTTTTTTTTCACTTTCTAGGTTGTTTTTTTCTCACAAAAGTTCATTTCTCTTGTGAAATTGCTTATGTTCGATAGGTTGATTGCTCTTGCTCTATTGCTTATTCTTGCTAGGCTGCTATCTCTTGCTAGGTCTTTCTGGATTGCTTTTTTTCTTTTTTGTGCAAGGTTGCTTTTTTCGCTAGGTTGCTCTCCTCTTACTAGGTTGCCTGTTTTTTGAGCTAGGCTGTTTTTTCTTGCTATATTGCTTAATCTTGCTAGGCTGTTTTCTCTTGCTAGGTCTGACTAGATTGCTTTTTAGACTGCTTTCCCTTCACTAGGTTACCTTTCTCTTGCTAGTTTGCCTTTTTTCACTATTTGGTTTTCTTTTACTAGGATGCTTTCTCTTGCACTCATGGATTTTGGATACCTACGGCTTTAGCAGAGGCAGCATTTGGGTATGGGAAGGGCAGGGATGATGCCGCACCTTGCTGGGTCAGCATGCAATAATAAATGAAAAAATTAAAGATGGCGTGTTGATGTTTTAACTAGCTTTTAATAGCTGCTGCGGAGTCGTGAATGAGAATTTCAGAAGGGTCACGTAATGTCAGCAGCCAACGCACAGCCTGCAACTGATGAATACACAATTAACAGAATGTGGATTTTACTCATCTTCATATTCTATGGCCAAGGATGCCAGTGACATGCTGCGAAGTTCATTTTCCTCAAGGTCGACCTCTTGTTCACTCTTCCAACTCACTCTTCCTTTAGGAATTTTCAGGAACTTTCCTTTTTAGTTCTCACCCTTTTTGCTTATGTGCCACACTCTCAGACTGACTTCCTGACATGTTGAACACATAAAAACATATTTTTAATGTTTAAAGAAATTATTTGTTGAGAGGATAAATATTTGTGTGTGACTGCTTATTTGTGAGTCATAGTAGCATATTTACAAATTTACATTTACAAAGAAAAAGTATTACCGATAAGTCTGCTTTGGTGTGTTTTATATACATATTTTTCCCCTGTTATTCATTTGAAAACATATTCATTTGGGTTTTATTATTTTCCTAAATTGTGTGCCTCTTGATGGGTGTGGCCCTTGTTTGTAGCCCTGGGGATAAACCAGTGGCTTAAGACAGCTCTGGAGGTAAGAGTTGATGCCTCCTGACCTTACTACACCTTGACTTTTAATAATCAGATGATTCTGCTGGCTTTAAAGCTTTCACAGCATTTGGACCATGGCCCAAAACCTGCCCAAATGCGTCCTTCCATATCTAATGCATGTGCAGCATTTCAATCTGTGTCTGAAAACGGACCAGCTGTAATGTCAGTATCATGGCTGGCGTGATATCAAAACAGAGTTGTGGTTGTGTTCTGGCAACCAGATTTGGATGAGTTTATCAGCATTATTCCATGCAACTGAACTCATTTGCTATCTGAAAAAGAGAGGGATTCACAGGAAACAGCTTGAGAAAACACCTTGACAAACATTCTTACACTTGAGTATTAATTAATTAAAAAAAAAAACTGTTGAATTTTGCAAGGAGTCACAAGGCAACGATACTGATGCAAACCCTGCTGTGTATAATTAGCTGATGTGCTGGATGTTTGAAGAACAGTGGAAATTATTCTTAGTAGTGTGCCATTAAAGAGTTGTATAATTGGAATGCGAAAGGGTCCCCTTGGTCTCCTCCATCCACATCATTATGCGGCTCCTTTGACAACTAGTCATACTTCATCAGGTGCTGCTGATTGTGAAGCTAAATAAAGGCCTTCCTGTCTCACCCTACACTGTAATTGGTGTTCGTTAGATTCAGGATGGATATCTTTGGTTCTTTTTATGACTTTCTGGCTCAAGTGATCCTTGGCCAAAAGTGTGATTAACACAATTAATGACTTAAGATCAGATATACTAAATAGAAGAGGATCAATTCGAAATTATTTTTGTCAAATGGATTATTTTTATCTCAAAATACATCACCATAGTTCTAAGAAATGCTAATAACAGTTTTAATTTTTAATTGAAAGACATAGGGTATCACGGAAAGGTTTGGACACACCTTTAAATTCAGTGGTTTTCTTTCTTCTTTATTACTTATAAAGGCACTTCATGTCTTAAAGCAGTGACAGATTGTCATTTTCCTTTACCTAGTTGAGCCATTCTTGACATAATATGGATTATTATAGTTGTTGTAAAGGGCTATTTTCTGTATGCCAACACTACCTTGACATAACACAACTGATGGCTCACACACCTTAAGAAGGCAAAAACTTCCACTAATGAACTTTTGACAAGACACAGCTGTTAACTGAAAAGCATCCCAGGTGACGTCTTCATGAAGCTGGTGAAGATAATGCCAATAGTGTGCAAAGCTGTCCTCAGGGTAAACACTGGCTAGTTTGAAGAATCTAAAATATGAAACAGATTTTTTTTTTAACACTTTTTTGTTTACCATATAATTCCATACATGTTCCATGTGTTATTTTGCAGTTTTGATATCTTCAGTATTGCTCTACAATGTAGATAATAGTCAAAATAAAGAAAATCCTATGAATGAGTCCATGTGTTCAAACTTTTGACTGGTATTTTACTTTTCAGTTCACTTTAGCTCAGTTAGATTTTATTTGTATAACAGTTTTAAAGCAGCTTTTAAGAACTCCAGATGTGGATTTAGACTGCATGAGCCAGAGAAAGAGCAACAAGAATCAAAAGGGAAAGCTTTCTGGTGACGCTGAATAGTGAAACTGTAAATCATTACAGTATACAGGTGTCAAAGCAATGCATACTGTAAAACAATGTGAGTTATATGTAATCTAAGCAGATTGTGAATAAGTGTCCTGGGATTGGCATGCAACAGTTTGATTACAGCTGCTCTTAGGTATACATCTGCAGCATCCAGGTGAGAATATCCTCTGCAGCATGGATACTAAAAATACATATGGATCCATCAATTATTACATTTTTTCCCCATAAATTTCTTTCAACTACATGCTATTTACATTTAAGGATTATTAGTGAGTAGTATAATTTTTACATTGCAAGAAAATTATCATATGCCACAGTTGCTGATGTAGGTAGTGTTGCCACCTCACAGCTCCAGGGTCTCTGGTTTAATCCTGAGCTTTGGTTACTTTCTGTGCAATTGTTCTCCACATGTTCACATGGGCCCTCCAGTTCCAAATTTCTGTTAGGTGTGAATGGGTGTTTGGATGTGTGTTCATGGTGTGCTGTGATGCACTAGCTTCCCCCCTCACTGCCAGTGCTCCCACAACCCTGACCCGTATACAGCACTTGCAGTAGATGAATAAGTGAATAAAAAATGAATCTTTAGAGAACAGGGATATAGAGTCATTTAAACTGACAAATGTAAACTAATGTAATTTCATACCTGGTGTCGATGTGAGTATAAATCTAAGAGATAGAAGCAAACTGCAATACTCTCACCTTGACAGGTGGATGTTTAGACGTTTTGCGATCCTCTCATCAAATTAAGTGGACTGTTTATTTTTCACTTGCAAGAAGTCATCAGCGTAAGTGACTACCGTATGCAATGCTGGCATCTTGTTCTGGATGTCACAAGACACTCATCAATTAAAAGAAACGTCTAAGCCAGAGCCGAAGCTTCTCCTGGTCAGGTTTTATGTAAGATTTAGAGACCCTCTGCACTCATAAGATGAGTCAGTCCTTCCCAACAGAGCTGGATGCATACCGTTACAACTTATGAGAATTTCTCCCTTGAGCTTTCTTTCATTTTTAACACCACAAGACGAAACAGCTTTATTTAAAATCAGAGCAGTATATACGCTCGTGAGTCAATAAGAGGGACAGCTCACTTACAAGGAACCACTCCAGTCTGAGAAAATGAAGGAAATAAATACTGCGGATTGAATTTTCTCTTCATGCCACATATGTTCCCTGAAAGTAAAAATGAAAAAGAATCACTGAATCTTAGCAGTTGATATCCTCTGGTGTGTGTTTTGTTTTGTTTTGGGGTTTTTTCAGAACACACACCACGTCAGATTGCCTGCACCTCCTCAGACTAAGAGCCACAAAAGCAAGTGGGTTTATTTTCGTTGGTACGCACTATGCATTAGTAGTACATTACAGTCTCTAATCAAATGTTCTTTATTGAGTGCACCATAAACATGTCACAACATAGTAACAAGCAATTAAGTCTGCTCAGGAGTTTGCACATTATGTGTCAAGTCTTGGTACAAATTAGAGTCTTCTCTTAAAAGATCAATTAGGTTTAATGAGACCATCAGCACACTGACTGTATTTTCAATCAGACTCAAGTATTTGTATATCATCCATAGGATTTTTATTTTACTTAATACATGACAAAGCAAACATGAAGAAACGAGATATGAGCGAGTGAGATATGAGATTGTCATATCATTTTTTTTACCCTATTCTCTAGTTAATTACTTGTTTTTTACTAACTGCTCATTCACAAAAACATCTGTGAAATATCCATCTGTCGTCTCACCTTGTGAGGAGTGCATTTGCAACGTCTGATGTCATATAGGGGTTTGAATTGAATCCTTCTGAGATTCCTTAACAGGACTGACATGTTGTTTATAAAGAAGGAAATACATCAGCAAAATGAATGTTTTTATGTCTTCAGACTGAAGTAGTCTTGAATTCATGGCATGTTATGAAGCTGTTGTGGGTACCTTTGAAATCTTGCTTTGTTTAAGATAGCACCTACATTTGTATATCACCAAAATGAATGTAAATTAAAGTCATACTTCATGGATGTCTCAATGTTGATGGGATCAAATGAATAATAAATATCAACAAAAAAATTATTAGCAATCTTACTGCTGAGTTTATGGGTAAATGAGGTTTCCCCTGCTTTTGTCTCATGAGAAAAAGTTACATACTATTTAAATCCTCATAGTTTTTGATCAAATTGAAGCACCAGTAAACTGTTAAGAAAATGTTACCACATTTCCTTTATGTGCTTTATTATATTCACTGACTGACATCTCTGAAAGAAAAAGTCAGATAAATTCTACCCATTTTTTTTTCTCAGGAGTCATATTAAGGTTTCACATTGAATTCTCTCTTATGGTGTGAATGAAGTTTGAGGGTCCGCAGTAATTAAAGTGCTGGTTGTCATTTTCTCCAGATTTCCGCAGTTCACCGGACCGTGCTCTGCTCTCCTTTCACCACTGTGATGAAGGATGACCAGTCCGAAAGGCCAAGCCATGACTCATGGCCAGTAAAATTCATCACACCCATTTCATCAAACCTTTTTTTGTACATTGAGTTTCAATTGGTATTTCCTGAGTTCATCTTAGTTCGTCTTAGTGAGTTTATCTTCAGGTACTCATCTTAGAACATCCTTATTCAGCACCCTGTTTTGAAAGACAGACAGGTATTACTACACATGAATAAACAGTATAAGGTTCCAGATTACACATCTTAACCAAAGAAAAGAGCATATGGAACAACCTACATGACCATCAGGATGGCTCTGTATATGAACATTTTAATTCTAGGATTTTTTTTTAAAGGAATTTATGAAAAAAAAAAAAAAGAAAGAATCTCATAATTCACACACATGCACACACAAACACAAACACACAAGTGCACCTGCACTGTATAAAAGAAATCCAATAAAAAGCAGTTCACTTCTTTTAACATTTTCATTTCAAAGCAGAAAATGGTTGAATGCAATGTACATGAATCAGGTTAATATATTTAGATTTTATATGGTAGACCTACTTAGCAACTGTTACATCCTACCTCTAATCCAATCTAAATTAGGCATCATTTGTTCCACTGAATCTTTCAGAAAATGACGGAAGAAACAGCGAGTTGGAATTATGCATTGTTTGGGAGTGTGTTATTTCATGGATGGTGGCATTTAGCCCAAGATGCATACAAGAGACTGAGACACTGCATAGAAAAAGCATATGTACTGCCATCTCTTGCCAAGAAATTCAGGAGGCGCTTTGAGACAATGGAAGCCAACGTCCAATTCAAAGCTGCTCTTGAGGGTTTGGAATGACAACTGTAAAGTGGAAACAGAGTTGGCATGCAGTGTTTCTTAACACTCTTCAAAGCAATGAGTCATAGGCTTTTATTTATAGTAGGAATGCAAATGAAGTGCCTCAGCCGTCCACACCATCTCTGCTGCACCTTTGACGGTGACTGTGGGGAAATTCATTGCCATGTCGTCAAAACGTCACCAGGGTGGCACAGGTGAAAGAACTTTAACTTCTGAGCAAGGCCATGAGTCACAACAGGGAGATGTAAACATTTGACACAGCACTTATGCTACATTCAAATGGAACATGCGGTAAAACAATTGGTGATATTCATGAGAATGCTGTTCCTAGGCAACCTAGAAATATATACAGTAAACTAACTAAAGTAACTCTGACTGAAGTGATTGATTTTGCTAGCTAACACATAGTAGAGTCTAGATAGAAAAAGCAAAGGCACGGTGACAATGAAAATGTGACAGAGATGTCAGGAATATCAGCATTTCCCTTAAATCTTAGTTAATTTCCAAGAAAAGACTCCATACAGTGAAAATTACACTGTGATTCCACTTAGCGTCAACTGCTAACTGAATTTACATGGGCTCTGCAATATTGAGAAAAGCTGTTGCTAGGCAACCCAGAAATACGTACCCCCAGGATAAACTAACTACTGACAGAGCTTATGAATTTAGCTAGGTAATGCACAGAAGAGTCTTCTATATAAACAAACTAAAGGTGCAATGACTGTAAACATGTCGCAGAGCTGTCAGGAATATCAACATTCCTTAAATCGGTTGGTTAAATTCTAAAAATGACCCCATATTGAAACTACATTTACCATAAAATGCTATCTACTAATGCCATATGATGTAGTTTTGGCCAAATCCCACACTGTAATTTTACAAAAATCTTACAAACGCCACCAATCTGGCAGCATGAGAGTTAATGCTAGCAAACTCAGTTAGTGGTTTTTGTTGTTGTTGTTGTTGTTGTTGTTGTTGTTGTTGTTGTTGTTTTTACACAATACTGTAACTAGCACTTCCTAGCAAACCTGCTTCTGGTTAATGTAATACCTAGCTTAACATTAGCATACTTGGTTTTGACCCTGGCTAATTTGTGTACACATAATGTTGACTAACATACCAAAGCATGGTTTAAAATACATAATATTATTCCTCATGTAACAAGCTAGCTACTACAGTCAAATAACTCCTGCTGGGAAGATAGAATTAGCTCAGCTAACTACTTAGGTGTCATTAGCAAAATGCTTTGTTGAGGTAACTAGCTATTGTAGCTTTCAGTTTTTGTGGCATTTAAGGGTGTCTGCCTTATATTATTTTTCAACCGATGTCTCTTAACCTGATATCTGTCTTGTCCCTTTTTTGTCCACTTCAGCTCCCATTAATCCTGAAGCAAAACAAAACAATACAAAAAAAAAGGACAAACGAACAAAAAGAATTGTTAAAACATACTCATACTTATTTCTGCAACAAATCCCTTAAGGTTAGATAACTCAGCCTTCTCCCTTTTTTGGAAGGAAGGTTATGAAACCAGTGAACTCCCCCTGCAGTAATTGAGGGGGTGTTAGCTACCTTTTGAGGCAAACGGCACAGAGCTTGAACCACTGGAGCATTTGTTTTCTGAGATGCTGGTAGAGAAAGAGAGCAAACAAGAGACATGGACAGACAGATGGAGAGAGAGCGAGAGAGAGAGAGAGAGAGAGAGAGAGAGAGAGAGAGAGAGATATTCTGGTGTAGGCACGTCTGAGATCAGACAGGTGAAACTTGACTAAAGATG
>JAQLOM010000019.1:12936654-12946660 GCA_030068315.1 Chrysichthys thysi
TTTATCCTTGCTAAACGTCTCAGCTGGAAAAAGCTGGATTTCACCACTGCACTGACCTGACTGTCCAGTTTAAGATCTAAATGTATTGCTACTTCTACTTCTACAGAATACTACACTAGGTGTTATTCTGGCACTTATTCCCTTGGCACGTGAACTTACTTTGCCTAGAAATTCTCCTGTTCTTGTACCTGACTTTTGCACTCGTTGTACGTCGCTCTGGATAAGAGCGTCTGCTAAATGCCTGTAATGTCATGTCATGTCCTGTAATGTAATATTGCTCTGTGTGGATTTATTTATTAATGGAATTGTATTTAGTTTTACTTTTTTTTTAAGTATCAAGATTATTATTATAATTTCCATCTCATTTGCCTGCCCAAAATTATAAAATAATACAAAAACCTATCCTGCATCCCCACCTAGCGGTGGAAGTCAGAAATGCACCAAATGTACGACCGAAAGTACTGCAGCCTGCGGCCTTTCCATGAAAGAGAATTAGGTTACACTGCAAATTAAAACGAAGGATGAAACAGGGAAGTGTAAGGAGTTTCAGGTGATGGAGCTGAAAAAGAATGGATTATTCCAATCAATATTAGACTAATTTTTCTAGGTTGCAGGCTTTTTTTTCACCCAAGAGAAGCATGGTTGTGAAAATGAAATTTAAAAAATGACATTTGCACTACTGTCCAGTAGGGGGCAACAATAACTCTTTCATTTGGCTGTCAACCAACTCGAGTCAGAAGCAGAAGAAGAAGCCGAAGCGGAGAAACACGTGGGAATCTTGTATCCAAAATGGCGGCGTGCAGCATTGAAGACGTGCTCGCCAAAGCCGAAAAAGACGAGGCGGAAAGGCTTAAAAACATCACGGTTCATAAAGAATTAGACCTCGAGTTTGATATCGGAAACTTGCTGGCGCTGGATAGGAACTCGGTCAACACTCGGGAGTTTAAACAGCAAAATAAAGACGAGTTTCTTCGCTCGCTGGCCCGAGACAACACTCAGCTGCTCATTAATGAGATCTGGAAACATCCCAGCGACAAAGTAGAGGAGGTTATCGTGGTCAAGCTGCCGGATCCCACCACCCAGTTACCCCGAGAAAAACCCGCCCCCAAGCCGAGACCTCCGACCAAATGGGAGCAGTTCGCCAAACTGAAAGGCATCCAGAAGAAGAAGAAGACTAATCTGGTGTGGGATGAAGTGCACAAGGAGTGGAAAAGGCGCTGGGGCTATAAACGAGCCAAAGATAACACCAAGGAATGGCTCATAGAGGTGCCTGAAAACGCCGATCCAAATGACGACCAGTTCGCCAAGAGGAACCAGGCCAAGAAAGAGCGAGTGGCCAAGAACGAGTTCAGCCGCCTGAGGAACATCGCCAGGGCGCAGAAGCTGAAAGTGCCCGGTGTGGGACTCGCTCCATCCAGCCAGCAGTCCAAAGCAGAGCTGGCCAAAGCTGTGAGTGTGGCCAAGAGCTCCACAGCGTCGGTGGGAAAGTTCCAGGAGAAGCTTCCTAAAGAGAAACCCGCAAGAAACACGGGCAAGAAGAGACAGTTCCAGCCTCTGATCGGTGACTTCGCTGGAGAGAAGCAGAAACACCTGGAGATGCTCAAAGTGCTGGAGAGCAAGAAGCCTCGCCTGGACATCACCAAAGCGGTGAATAAGCAGATGAGGGAGGAGGACAGTGAAGCTTCAGAAAGGAGGAGGGGGAAGAAAGGACGGCGCGGGAACGCACCTGGAAAAGGAAGGCGAAGTGGTCCAAGTGGGAAAGGAAAAGGGAAGGGGGGAAGAGCTCCCAAAGGCAAAGGACGAAAACCTGCAATGAAGCAGGGCAAACGTTAATGTAGACTCCTGAAGTTTTATTGGAATCTGGGACTTCATGTTTGAACCTCAAACACGCCTGAGCTTGTTGATGAACATCCTACTGTCTGAGAGAGAAAGTACTTTTCCTGGTCACTGGGGTGCTATCATCAAACGCACATCCTTTTGAACGTTTAGTACATACATCTTGCTTGAAAAGATGCATGCAGTGTACCTTTAATTGGCTTCAAGTGTATATCAGTGGTCCCTAAGGATAACTTGTGTGCATTAAAGTTCTTCCTAGAGGGGAAAGATGCATGCCAAAGGGACAAAAGATACACCTGTGATGTTGCCACCCCAGAAACAAGGAAAAGTACAGTTTGCTGCCTTTCTGTCTGAGAATGTGCATGCTGATATGATGATAATATCGCAATAACACTTTTCTGAGAATTTTGTGGGTGTCATTTACAGTAACGTTTTTTTTGTTTTGTTTTGTTTTGTGTTTTTCATGTTTGTCCTGGTTGTGAATGAAAACAAACTGTTCGTTGGTTGAAAGTCATCCTCTGAAATATTGCAATGTATATCAGTTATCTTTCGAACAACTTCAGATATATTGATATTTTTCCTCTGCTGTAATTGAGCTGGAACAGAATAAACTTTTTGCACTAGAAACACCAGAAATATTATATGGGACATATTGCATTCCTGTCCAGCATGGTTTAGTGCATGGTTTAATCTTAATTTATTGCTGTCCAGATCTTTAGTAGCATCTGACTACTCACTCTCAGAAAAGATTCTGAAATATTACATTATTGATATTATCATCATATCTCCCAGCCCTGGCCAGGTTTTTCAAATGAAAATCTAAAAATCTATGAAAATATTGTTGGGTTTTTTTTTGTTTTTTTACAGTGTTGTCAGTAATTTAGAATATCACTGTGTTCACATTTGTCTAAAATTACTTGATTTGTGTTATACCTCACACTTGTAATTGCTATCCAGCATGAGAAAACCAGAGGATATTTGCTATTGGTGCCTTAGATTCTGCCATGTCTGTGAGCACCAAAGTTGCTTTTCACAAACGTTTGTGAATAAATATAATTATATTCTCATCATTGTGTCTAATGGGATTACTTTATAACAGGCCACACAGCTCCTAATTACAAAGGTTTGACCCAGCACCTTAACAGTATCTATCATTCATCATGATATGATGATTGCACTTTTTTCACTGAAAAGCGTGATCTTTTGTAAATAAATAAATAAAAATGCAAGAGCAATTACTTTGTGCTTTCTTAGACAAAATTACCTAATATAGAGAGGTTTGTGATAATGTAGAGATATTACATAATCTAGACAAGATTTACTGTTTGTCATCTGAGAAAGGAAACGATCAAGCAAATCATATTCTGCTCTGATGCCCTCTTGTGATTATTTTTTAACTTCATTTATTTTTAAACTTTCAGTGATTAATTCATCTATCTATCTATCTATCTATCTATCTATCTATCTATCTATCTATCTATCTGATGCTTTTAGCCAAAGCAACTTACAGTTATGATGAGGGTTAAAGGAATGACACTGATTCTCTGGAGGTTCTGGGGATTAAAATCACAATCTTCAGATTGTGTATTTTGATATGATTGTTTAAATGTATTTTTTTTAATGTGGCTTTAGTTTTTGTGAACTAACATACTGGTTTTTGCCATATGACCTTCCTTTATCAGTTACCCAAGTGTTTCTCAAATGGTAGCGCTTCAAGAAATGAATCCATGTTTTTTTTTTAAAACCTTGAAAATGCTATAATATAAGCCAAATTTATGTAGGATAATCGAACATTTTTGTCTTTATTTTGGTTTCTGTACAGAAATTGCATTTTTTTTAGGTAGGGTGATTTTGGCCTAATAATGTGTGCTGTGAGCAAAATAGATACAGATAGACAGATACATCAATATTTGCAAATAATAAAGCGTTTAAATAGGACTTTTATTGTGCACCGTGTCATAAAACATGGTCATGCCAGATTGCTTTAGGATTTATGTCAGCAAACAGTCTTGTCAGGGCTATTACTGTAAAAATGACATCATAAGTCTTTTTGTGAATAAATGAGAATTTATTGCCTGTAGTTATGACCAAGTGGAAATAGTTTACATTTCTCTTTGACATCTTAAGTTGAAAAGGTCTCCTAAATACTAATTCATCCCAGATGAAGAAACAAACCCATCTGAAATACTGTACCAGCGTAAATAAATCTTTACTCACTGTGTAATTCCTTACTCCGACATTTTTTAATTTGCACGTGTTAATCCTAATCCTTTGCCCTATTATAAACACATGTCTGCATGAATCCTCTGGAGCGGCTGGGTCTTTCTAAATGACAGCATAAATCTATCCTTCATTTAATTGATGGATGTGGTTTGACTGCTCACACAAGTGCTTATGGGAGGTGGGGGTTCGCAGCGGGGCTAACCATCTGTTGACTGCTGTAAAAACAATCAAAACATCCCCATCCCACCTCAGAGGACAGGAATATACAGGGACATTCACAATCAAAATCAATCAGACTCACTGAGTTGACAGCAGCCTCTGAGGATCTCAAATGTGCACTGAGCCAGACGGAGAGAGGGCAAAGGGCAAAGTGATATTAGAGCTGGGAGGGTTTTTATATTCCATTTCTCCAGTGATTAAAAAGGAACTAAAGGAAAAACTATATGGTATAATATAATACGTGCAGTGACAACAAGGTTTTGTACTTGAAATCCCAGTTTAAAAATTAATTTTACCACCATGCTTATATAATAATATTCTCTCCCCATTGTATCTACTGTATTACTATATTTCATTTGGAGAGCATATATACACTTTTTACACTTATAAGCATGAAGGCTTATTATTGTGTTAATGGGGTTAGTCAGCTCTGTTAGAGCAAGAAAACGCGCAAATATGAAGTTTAGGACGGTCGGGATTGGAAATCATGGGAAAAACGTACCTTATAAGTGTTTACAAAGCAAGTGAAAATATCTTGAATATAGCCAAATCTATATAGTGTTTCCTATTGAAAAAAAAAGATGGCAATAAACCAAATATATGATCATTAATGATTATTTCTAAAAAAAAAAACAAAAAACAAAAAAAAAAGTTTAAACCTTGAAATGGATTAAAAAAAAACATCTGAAAAACAGAATCTGAAGGACGGAATAATCATACATTTGATTTTTATTCATCTCATAATAAGATATATGAGATAAATTTGCCAATATTCAAGAGGATTCCAGTTTCTATGATGTAAATGTTTGGAGTAAATGTCACTAAGGTGCCCTAGCAGTGCTTTAAACGCTAAAGCAAATTAAACTGGCAGACAGAATAGACCTCATTATGCAGGAAATCAATTCAAAGCTATAGAAGTAAAAAAGTTAAGTGCATACAAAAGCGGCAGCTAGTGTTTTTTTTTTTTTTTTTTTACAGATGTCCCTTCATTATTAAGCAAGATTTTAGCAAGTAGTAATATTTTTACTCAACAAACAAAAAGTTAGATTTTTGAATGCAGCATTAATGCAGAGTCTTCTTACGCTTCAGTCAATAGATGCCATTATGATGTACAGTGAAATAAATAAATAAAGTACAGTATGTCAAGTGGAATACTGATGCTTGAGATTCTACTAAGATTCAGATGAGAGTATTATGGAAGAACATGATTTAGAACTAAACACGTACATTTTTCAAAAAAAAAAAGGGGGGGAGGGTGCAAACTATTGTAATCAACTGTGGTCAGTGTTAGCTAACAAGCATAATTAATTTAATTTGGACTATATAAGATAAGGTTATCAACCTACCAATTCTACTTTCCATAATTTGTAAGAAGTTAATAGACATCAGGTTGTTGTTCTTGCTGTTGCTTTCACACCTGCCTGTGTCCACTTTTCCCCTCAGTGTTTTTTCCTTACATAACCCGAGCAGTGGATTAGTAAGTGGAGTTTATTTAAAGAGACGGAGAAAGTGAAGCAGAGTCAGTGTGTCTCGCTGATACAGGATTCAGGATGCAGCACATTTACATGCAGAGTGATGAACACTTCCAAGTCTTCACCACTGTCCTCACGCCTCAGGGTTAGTAACAACACGGCGATAATAATGTAGAATTATAATGTGTTTATGTGATGTCTAATGTCACTTGTTCAGTGTGGTGACTGCCTGATGAATAATGAATGCCTCACAAAAGGCCTGCTTGGTTTTGTTCTCGCACAACCTGACTGTTCATAGACTTTTGTAATTTAAGGTAGAAATCATATTGTTCTGGATGTATAATTTGGCAGGAAGAAGAAGAAGACGCCAGGACAGATGCGAAGAACTGGACAAGGTATTGATCATGCTGGAGGGTTTTTTTTGTTTTGTTTTGGGGTTTTTTTGAAAACCTGATCTACTGTGTTACTGTGCCTCATTAACCCATTTTCAAAACTACACTTGAGAATTATATATAATTAGTCACATGATCAGATGTGTTTACATAAGGCATTGATCTCAGTGAACATCAGTGTGCTATAAACAGAAGAAGGTGATGTTTGTTATGATACAGTTTTAACCATTATATTTAGTACGTATAATCATTAAAGGGTCTATTATTGATATATTGATATATCTTTCTTGTTGATATCATTCTCTTAGGAAAGGAAGACCTGTGAGCTTACCAGTGACCAGTGCAATAACACAGTGGGTACATAATTACATAATATCGCTTACTGAATATATATTGCTTTACTGACTTTTAATTTAACATGAGTTAAAAAGAAAAACATTGTGTGCTTGTAATGTCTTTACTCAGCTATTAAGTATTTTTATTTTCAACACCTGGGTCTTCTTGATAAGATGATTTCAATTTGAATCCTGTTGCTTTCCTGTTGCTTTCCTGAATAAGAAAAGATTTATATTTTAGAAAGATTATTATACTGACGTAGCTGCAAAAAATCTATTTCAGTAGCCATTATATTAAAAATGCTTTACTGAAAATGATCATGATGTATCAGCATGGATCTGGCTCTACTGTCCTTAAAATATACAGCTATTTGGGGATGAATGTTCATGGGAATGAAAAAGTACACAAAAAAACCCAACTTGTGTGATATTCCTAGACTCTGACCTGTTTGTGTTAATGTGAATAGTCTAACAAGTGATCTAGGTTACGGATTTCGCTGAGACATTTTTACCTTTTAAAACAGCTTATCCTCTCTGTCAACTCTCTTGGTCGCATTTCTTTAAGCCTTCCTGAACTCAAAAAAAAAGAGAGAGATTTATACCTCTTGGACAGAAATAATTTCTGATATTTAGGTTGGTTTTTGCATTAACATTTACAAGATTTTTTCAGCGCTTAGTTAGACGGCATTACTGTATTGAATGAAGACTCACGTTCACGTTGGTTAGTGTTATTAATTATTATAAATAGTGTTACATTTTGTCAGATTTAGCTCACTTCGAATTCGTTGTTGACAATATGACAGTCGTTCAGATACAAAAGCTCAGGCAAAAATGCAAACTATTTGGCTTTTTATTGATTAACTAGCTGATGACCCAGTGGCTTGGCTCACTGAGTGCAAGGGGAAAAAAATAAAATGCAGTATTTATAAAATAAGTTTGTTAATTCCAAATTTTATTTTTCAGCAAATAGTGGTCATACGTCATTTCCGTTTCAAACGCGAAAAGAATTTTATATATACAGAAGATTATTTGCGACATTACTGTTGGGGCAGTTCCAAATTGTAAATGTATGTGTACTCTATAAGCACCCTGGCATGTTTAAAAAGGAAAAGGTGCTGACATGGTGCTAGAGTTATTATTCTTCACACTTTGTGCTTAATGGCTTGAAAATGCATGTTAATTTAAATGTTTTATTGAATACTGATATGCTGTGTATCCACTAGGTGGTGGCAGCACACAATTACAGCCCTCAGTGGCCAGATGAAGTGGAACTCACATATGGTGATACGGTCCAAGTTCTTTCCAAACAGGACGAATCGAGGTGGTTTGGGCAGCTGCAGAATGGACAGCAGGGCTACTTTCCGGCCTCCTGTGTCATCGAGCTGAATCATAAAACACAACATGTAAGTGAAGGCAATTTATGGCCAAACATTCAAGCCCTCTGTTAGGCTTGTAAGACTAACTTTAACTTTCTATAATTTTACAGTAAAGTAGCTATTATAGGATTAAACACTTGTTTTGATAATAATTTAAAACAATAATAGTTTTCAGTTATATAATTTTATACACAGAAGTTCACATCACTTATGGAGTGGAAAGTAGAAAAAGCTCTATCTGTATTTTACGATTTAACTATAGAAAGAGAACTTCATTTTTGAGACATCTGAGAAGATCCAGAAGAAAGATTTGGCTATGCCACTCTTGTCTTAAGGCACAGGTTTCCAACCTCTGTCCTGGAGACCCCAACATATTTTAACGTTCTCTATGCTTTAACACACCTACTTCAGTTTTGAACGTGGACTAGCTGAATCAGGTTCGTTAGAGCAGGGGAACACTCAAATCTGAAAGACAGGTGTTCCAGGACCAGTGTTGGAAACCTATATTCTAAGTGTATGCAAACTTATGCATTCAGATCTCAACACTGCAGTTATGCAAAGAACTATGATTATAGAAATGGTGCTAATCTTGTTGCATCATGCATGATTTGTTCCTATAGAGCGACAGGGCAGCTAAAAATAGCGAAGGTTTACGGAGACGCAGTTCAGTTCAGGTTGAATCCGTGGTGATCCTCCGGGAGCGTGTTGGGTGAGTGTGTCTTTCCACCCCGCTGCCTCCCCCCACATCACTGCTCTCGTCTTCACCGCCCATCCTGCCAAATCCACCCCCTCCACCCACCCCGAAGCAGCTGCTCCCCCTCCCAAGTCAGCACACCCCAAACAGGTGGCTCATCCCATAGCTCATTAGTTAACAATGCACACAAACAGCATGCCAGATCTGATCAATTCATATGTGGCGTAGAAGTGGTATCCCTGTGCACCCAAAAAATTGAAGGAAGTGCACTTTTGAGATATAGATTTTCCAATATGATACTTCGTACAATTTAAAGCCCATTAGACTGTCTGTAAACATTTAAAAAACGAAGCACACTATTGTTGTGTATTTACTTGCAGTGCGAGTGAAAATGTTGATAATCTGACACTTTATCCTTGTGTGGCTGTAATCAGATCCCATGGAGGTGTCTTAGGCCTCATGAGATTTGGGAATAGGGTGTCCCTATTGCCTTAAGTAGTGACAGCCACTGATGCAGAGGCCACTCTCTCTCCCTCCTTCTCTCTGAAAGTACTGGAATCTGGGTCAGTGGGAATAAACAGCGCCTTTGTGCTTGTTGTTTTCTCTTTGTGTGGCCCAGCGGAGGCAGGCAGCAGGCCCCTAGGGGTGGAGGAAGGGAGGAGGGACCTTTCCTGACTTTGAAGGACGACGCCCAGGCCCCGTCCTCGGCCCACAGCTCGCCCAGCCTGCTGCACAGGATCCTGTCCAAACATCGCAGAAAGAGCCAGTGCCAGGGGGCCAGTAACAGGGCAATTGAACATGACTGAATGGCATCGACCTGCAGGAGAGCCGAGAGCTCAGCCCACAGTGTGAGTGAAGTAGCTGTTTTGGGATGCCTCAACCATCACAATGTGCTGATTGTTACATAGATACACTGAACAAGCACTGCTGTCGCTGAAGTATTAGTGTGTCTGTTAACTGCTTTTCCACCAAGCAGTGTGGCAGAGTACACCAGAACTATTTGCACTCTGTTTCCTATTGCATAATGTGAAAGTAGGAGGAATTTTCAAAGGGATGTGTGAAGGAAACTAATAACAAGCACAATTAGTCACTCAAAGTTGGCAAACTTGTAATTTTCTCTGACATCAAAGTAAAGAAAGTCGACTTACTGCTTATATTACATTAAAATACACAGTGCATGTTTCTTGTCTGCTTCACAGGGTGAATTAATGAGCATGAGACATTGCTGGCTTGCAGTAATGTGGCACCCAAGAGTGCCAATACATAAATCATAATGAAAATAGAGAGAATGTCAAGAGCAGACTTTGGTCAAATGGCAGTTGTTGCATTAAACACACTACATCATAATTATACATTATCCAGATTATGTTTTATTTCATGTACTGAGTGTATATATATATATATATATATATATATGTATATATATATATATATATATATATATATATATATAGACTCA
>JAQLOM010000019.1:12950912-12966027 GCA_030068315.1 Chrysichthys thysi
GAGGGGGAGGGGGGGGGAATCAGCCATACCATTAAAACTACCTTCCTAATATTGTGAAGGCTTGTGCTGCCATAACAGTTCTGACCCATCTAGGCATGACATGAGTGAGTGTGCTTTTACATATTATTATTATTATTATTATTATTATTATTATTATTATTATTATTATTATTATTTAGAAATACTCTAGCCTTCTGATTGGGTTCTAAATGGAACCTCATCTAAAAACGAAAAACAATCTTTTCTTTGCTATATGCATGAGGATATGTTTTTCAATAGACTTCAATGCACTTTTGCAAATCACTTTTGAGAAGGGCATCTGCTAAATGCAGTACGTATAAATGAAATACTCTGCTGTAGAGCAGAACCTGTAAGTCAGACAAACTGAAGAAGTCATTAGATTGGCAAGAGGAATCTTTTTTGGCTTTGAGTGTTTCTCGTCTTATGAATTCTTTCACATTCTTGCATCTTTGTGCCTTCATCTATGTGCACTTTTTATAATTTGCTCTGGCTAAACCCACCTGCCAAACTATCTCAACTATCTAAATGCAATAATGTTGCTGCTCATGGGAAATCAACTGCATTTTGAATGCCACTCTCAAGTGCTAAATAATCAGCTTTCTGAATAACTCTGAAGTATGCACATCACTGTCAGATCATACAACAGGTGTTTGTTTTGGGTTAGACCAGTAGGACTCCAGCTGTATTCAAGCACATACTGTACAAAAGCGCCAACTCCAGTTGAAGTCAATGGAGCCTTTGACATCTCAAGTCAATGTTGGGCCACTAAAAAGCACAATAGTATGAGTCAGAAGGAGAAATGATTTAGAGTGCGTGTGCCATGGGCATGTAATGGCTCTAGGCAGCAGAAGGCATGTCAGTGGGGCCTACGCGCGCCTCCTTTCGGGGGCAATTGAGTGAATGGGTCTGTAAAACTAACAGACTCAGGGAACAATGAAGCCAAAAGACATTATTTCATGGCCGAGTGGGCCCCTTTAGCTTGAGCAGCTGACCTGCAGAGAGGCCTCTTGTTCAGAAGGGGTGTATGGATGGAGACCCTAAAGCAAAAACATCACTACCTTTTACACAGGTCCAGAAATTAGGGTTAGCAATCAGCCCTGGTGCCATATGCACCTGGTGCTTAGAGAGAACAAAGATGGTGGATCTGGCCAAAACTCAAACAACAGTAAACTTGGATGAGACAGGAAGTGGCACAGTCTGAAACTCAGACATATGGATGATAGGGGTGATTTTGGTAATTAACGAAAAAAAAAAAAGGTACTGAAACCATAATACATTGAACAAAGCATTTTATTTTTCCCCCTCAATACAAGGTTCACAAATGGTTACTGGCAGGATTCAGAGAGGCAGGCGATATATGTTCAGCAAAATAGTGTTGGAAATAAAATGTCTTGCTTGTGAAAATGCGTATATGTCAGTTAAGCTAAGTGTACTGTTTGTCATGCATTGTTTTTAAACTGCTACATATATCTACTTTCCTTCAAAATCTATGATTAGGTGGTTGAGTGTTAAATAGAATTTTATGCATCTACATTAAAAACAAGACAAAAAATGTACACACATGCCTCACAACTCTGCTGTTACCTGCACTGTTACATTAAACAATATTGAATCTTATGCTATGAATGTGGTGAATAATGTAATGAACTCTGGGATTTGCAAATACATTTTTTGTAGAATTAGAATGGGGAAAAAAAGATACCCATAGGACAGGATGTCTTAATGTTGGCCTAACCAACTGATTCATAAAAACGCTCTCGGCACATCACAGAGCTTGTTTTAATTATAATGCCTTAATGTAGACCCTTTAAAAACCTACTGAATAATTTCACATTGACCAGTATAACACACTGACACTGACTTGACAAACACTCTACTGTAAAATATTCTCAATTACCTTCAACAGCAGACAAAATTAGATTTAAGCAGTACAACTTTTCTACATCTCCAAAGGACTGTGCTTGTGTTTCGTTCACTTCTTTTCTGATTCTCAGCTACGACACAGCCTTCAATTTCACCTGCAGACTTGCTTAGTGAGAGACAGAGGAACTCTATTTTAGTCCATTTAGCAGTCAGTGTTTCATTCGTACAAAAACTAAAAATCAGCCACTTCAATCACCATGACAAAAAGACTCAGAATGTAAACACTTTAGGGGATGTTACAAAAAAAAAACAACAACAACAAAAAAAAAACCCTACTATCAAAAAACAGACGCTTGAACAACATTTAAAAAGTGCAATTTGCCTACACAAGCATTTGGAAGCTGCATGTTGCTACCTTTATTGTAATTAATCTTAATGTTTTAACTCACACAGAACTTTGGAGATGACTAGATTGATGCTAGATTGAAACCAATTAGTAAAGAATAATTAGTGGCAGTGTATGTTGTTAAAAAATTTGTTTTAGAAAGGTTTCTGATGGAAGGTAGCCAAATATTGTTTCTTAACACAAAAGAAATAAAATTCTCTTTATAGCTTTAAAATAAATAAATTAGTAAAGATTTAATAAATAGAACCTACAGCCCTAAATAATGGAGAAATCCATCTCATCTTGGAACGTGTTACTTGTGTGAGACTGCATATTAAAAATCAGTACCAAACATGACTTCTGATAGTTTTTAAACTAAAGCAGCTAGGATGCACGTTGTTGGCTTTGTTTTTAGGCTGCAGTCACTCCTGTGTCTGTCAGCGAAAGGTAGGTCTGCTTCAAAACTGGACAGTCCAGGTGCTCAATAAACATCTCAACAACTCGAATTACAGCAACGAATAAATTAGAAAATGAAAAACAAACAAAAAAAGAGGTACCCTTCCATTTGACGCTACTTTAGCAGTTAAATGCTGTACAATACATTCAGTGAGTGTCAAACTCAGCAAAAACACGGAGCAGAACCCTTATTATGGTTCCAGCCAAAACAGTCACATTGCAAGTGCTATCCAGTTCCTCCTGAAAACACTTCGAGCTCCTCCCCTTTACAGTTACCCACAATCAGTAGTGCAACACTGCTAGTGCTCTTCGTTCCTTAAGACACCATTTTTGTTTTAAAAAAATCCTCTAAAAAGCAATATGTGAAAAATCTAAAAGGAGTAACTGGTATGTGTTGTCATTTTTCTCTTTTTTTCAGTGATGAACTCCACCAGAAATCTTTTTCTTTGGAATTTCCTTATTTGTCCAGAACTGATATGACGAGAGCGAAAGACAGAAAATGCGCAATAATGTGAAATTCTTTCCCTTTCTCTACATCTCAGTGACTGACAACTGAGGCAAAAAAAATTTCTTCTTGGGTTCTCCTTATATTCCACACTGCCTGCGGCTAAATATTACATGAGATGGCCAATGAATTACCTTATGCTAGATTACTAAATCTAGAACGGTCATCTTAAGAGAAAGACTTGTAGCACATTAAAAATTATCATGCCATTAATGCGCCTCTTTGTGGGTTAAAATACTTTGTAATACACTGTAAGTCTTAAGCGCATATTTTCGAAAAAAAAAGTGATCATTTAGTATCCTACACCGGATTGTCTAAAAGTGAAGTGCGAGGAATGAGGGGGCTGCTGTAAGGAGCAGAGAGGAGCCCTCCTGAGGAGCTCACAGAACCAGAGCTCTGGAGGTGCATGACGGCAGCTGGGAGGAGTTCAGGTAGTGTCTCGCTTGCTCCGTCATGATCAGCTGGTCCTGTGTCTTCCCAAACACCACTGCCTCCCACTCGCTGCTCATCTGAGGGGACAGACCGTCGGGTTTAAGCACAAAACATATCACCTGTTTCGGCTCGAGCTATCAGTAAGGTGTCATACCTGTGTGGAAGCTTGGTAGACTGGGCTTCGATGTAAAAGCTCCTTTTTTGCTTGAGGGCTGAGAGGACACATGGGAAGCTGGGAGTCTATTATCAGTGGACCTGGGGAGCAGGTGAGTTCCTCCTCTCCTTCTGTCAGTGGAGTCATCAGAATTGCGCTGCTCAACATGCCATCGTTATGAGACTGGGTGATCAGATGGAATTACTACAATTAGACAAGATTATTCTAAAGGCTGGTTAAACAGGGATGTTGATATATTTTGTAACCAGGGGACCAGGGAATCCAGTATTGAACAAAATTAATAATATCTTAATATAAACTTGGGAATCATCTTGTAGCCAAACTTCTGTTGGACTCATATTTTTACAGAAAAGCATTATTTGAGAATTCAATTGTGTAGTGAGAAAAAAAGATTAAAATCATGTACATCCTGGTTGTTAAGGATTATTTTAGAATCTGATAGCTACAGTTCTGCTCTTACCTGTGTGCTACTGCTGATCTGCTGCTGAGGAAACAGTTGCACATTGAGACAGTCTTTACCCCAACTGTCCAATAGCAAGGACTTCCTCACTTTCCTGGCAGGAGCATCCACCTACACATCAGCCAAACAATGGAAGAGAAAAAAGCATTTGTTGAGGTAAACACTGCAATGTACTGTTCAAAAAGAGACAACGACCAGCACGGACGTGCTGTGTACCTCAAATGCTCTTTGTTCAGGCTGTCCATGAAAGAAGATATCTGTTCCTGTCTCCTCCTTCAGCACTTCCCTAATATCTTCCTCTAGGAAAGCTAGCGGCTGAGGCTGTGTGCAGAGAAAACATTAAAAAGATGCTCACATCCTGTACACTTGTTGATCACATACCGACAAATGCAGTCTCTGAAACATTAAGTGTGATTTAAAGATACCTACCACCATTTTTAAAGGCCCATGCATCTTTTCCTGGGCAGCCAAGGCATTTTTGAAGGGAGTGGGTGTCCTCGGGGTGTAGGTCATTATGGACTTGCGAACTTTGGGTGTCCTGAAACTGAAAAAATAAATATGTGTTTATAATATATATGTATATATAAATAATATGCGTTGAATTCTCAATTTTGTATTGGTCAGAAGGTGGTAGAGGAGTAAACTCCTCTGATTTGTCAAGTGAGAGAAAAACAGAGAGGCTTGCTGGGGTAAAAGAGGAATAAAACACTCTATACAGTACTGTGTTTACCTTTGAACAGGGTGACAGCATTAATCTCACACAGTTACATTCTCACAAGTTAACTCACACAGTTGAAGGGTTGTGTTATTATATAGTATGTAGTTAACCACTTTTGGTTGAACGTCCACCATGAGCATTTACGGGAATGTAATATGTCTGTTAATTTGCAATTTCAAACCAAGCAAAAAAGGACCCGCAGACACCCTGCATTCGGTGACTACAAAGCAAACAGCTGCAACATTACCCAGCATTCTCCTTCTGATGTTTGGGTGTGGTTTCTCTCTGCTGAGGTGTGCTAGAGAAGTTTTTCTGCGCACACACTGGCGTGGACGTTAGTGCAGGATTGTCCAGGTTCAAATGCTCAGCCCCAGATATGTTGAAGAACTGGAGTTAAAAGTAGAAATAAAAGTGAGACCCACTCTGGCTGAAACAGAGAAACACAATGTGTAGAATTAAACGGCTGTGGTCACACTCTGGTTCACACTCCAAACCTGAGAGGGTGAGAACGGAAGTCCTTTAACTGGTGTGCTTTTCAGTGAGCTCTTGGTGTTGTCTGTAAAAGAGCCGCAGTTTGCGTCATTACAGAGCGACTGGTCTGCTCTATCTCTTGTCTTCTTCTTCGGCAGGGACAGCGGAGGGGAGCTGAATTTGCTCTCAGCGCGAGTGCTGTGAGGAACAGATTTCCCCTGGTTCATTCCAACATGGGGCCTGCACAGAGCAGGGGCAGGAGTGTGGTACCCAACATCCTCTGTGCTGTCATCTTGAGCTGGGTAGCCGCCATCGAGGACGGGAGGCTTAGGAGGACTGACAGTCTCAGATAGGTCAAAACTTCCCACCTCACTCCAGACCATTGGATCCTGAAAAGCAAGACACTTTCTGTTCATATCTTATGGTCAACCTAGTAACAACCTTTTATTCGTCGTCTTCCGCTTAATCCTGTTCAGGGTCGCGGGGGGAAGCTGGCGCCAATCCCAGCTGACATCGGGTGAGAGGCAGGATACGCCCTGGGCAGGTAACCAATCCACCGCAGGGCGTAACAACCTTTTACTGTTATTTTATGTTTTTATATCATATAAACTTAATGTAAATCTTGGCAAACAACTGCTAATTTGCCTTTCCCTTTTATAGACAGAAGATACAGCAAAACTCTCACATCACATCCTAATACATTTTCATGATTCACAATAGGAATCAGACATTTAGATTCACCAAGGTTTGTATAACACAACACAGGTGCGATAGCTAAACAGTTTATGTTTCGGAAAATTTTAAGTTTCTATTCAACATTTCTAAAAATGGTTAGGCTGGTACATTAACTGACTAATGAGCTGGACGATGCGATGATTATATCAATATTGTGATCAATTATATCACAAAAGATTTTAACCAGTTATTTTTATAGGCATAAAATAATACTATAACTGCAGTGTAGGCACTGGTTAATGCTTAATTCTGATTGGTCAGAAGTTGTGTTTAAATTTCCATAAAAGCAGCAGTGTCTGTAGCGCGACTGCAAATCAGGATTCTGTTAATGTGCTTGTTATAATACAATATCAAATCTATAATAACGGCTCGAGTGGTGATAAATGAATATGTCATAAATCGACCTTTCATTCCTTGTAAACCAAGTCAGCATTTTTATTCAAGCATTCTCTAAAAGAAATGACACAAAGATGAATTTAAATGATGTTGGTGTAAACGAGTGTCTCCTGCTCACCGAGTCGATAAGGTCTATTGTTTCTGCAAACTCAGGAATGGTCTGCAGACTAGAGAGCACAGCGCTGGCCTCCACTGCCAGGAACTTGCTGGGAGAGACGTGCAGCGGTACAGAAGGGGCATGGCCCTTCTCCGCTCGACCCAGCTCGACACTCGACTCTTCGGAAGTCCCTGTGGTGCTCATGGAGTCATCCGCCAGACTTTCTGACCAGCTTGAGTAGCTCGCTGGGTTCTGAACGAGAGCCAAGCATTGTGAGTCAAACAGGTGAGTTTAGTAGCTAATAGAGAGTGAGCAGTAATGACAGTTATGGTAATGAAAAATAATGTGGTTTCCAGGTTAGTGAATAAAGAAACAAACGCTACTGCAGAGTCAGCAGGATAATCAGTAACCAATTATAACGTCTGCCCTAGGAATGAGTTACTTTGCTTTAACAAGTATAAGTGGTAAACATTAATATGGTCATTATACACCTGGGTGAGAAGTTAAACTATACTTTAACAGTTCAGAAATCCTCTGAGGTCTGGATACAACACAATAAAAAAAACAACACACAAATCACTGCTGCCAAGAGGTAGAGGACAAAAAAAGCACAAAAAAGCACAAAGTTTTAACTAGGATAAAGCATGGACTTTCAAGCAGGTTTTCCTCGCCAGGCGCTCTCATGCTGTGCACTAAAGGATCTAGTTACTGACAGCAGGCCACTATCAGGTGGAGTAGCAATGAGGGTAAGCTAGGGTCACCAAGCGCAGATGTTATGAGGGGAAAAAGGGGATAAGGGAGGTATGGAAGCGGTAGGGAAGCCTAAGCGCACTACTCTATGCGCACACACAGTGGTTCTTACACGAGGACCGGACTGTCTTCTGACTTCATTCTCAGCTGACATAAGGAGCAGCTCTAGCTCCTTAATTCGCTGCTCTTTGTCGGGATCATCATGGCACGGCTGTGAGACAGGGAACCAGGACGAAAGGAAGGAAAAGACAGAAGAACAGACGAAGACAACGGATTTACTGGCACAAAAAAAAACCCAAACACGTCATTGGGGCTCTGATCCCAAATTCCACCAAGATTGAATTGCATTTTTTTTTTTTTTTAATTCAAGGCCAGAATTTAAGATTTGCATAATACCGATGATGTAATTCAGAATAAGAGCACTAATCCAGAATAAGAATTTATAACACCACAGCACCAGCATGCAGTTCAGACACACAACACTGACAGTTGAGTCAGTTCTTTGATTGAGAGAAAAGTAGGGCAGGAAAGAGAAAAACAGAGAGAGAACAAAAAACGCAAAAGGGGAAAAAACAACATGAATGTAGCACTCACCGACACAAAGCTTGAGCTCTCTCTGCTGCTGTCAATACTCTGTCCACTTGGATACATGTATCCTGCAACCTACACAAGCAAGAAATAATGGTTTAAAAAATAATGTTGTTTTTTTTTCAAAATAACTAACTGTTTTGCAATTACTGAACATAATTTTAAGGAAAAAAACATACAAATTACGGAAGAAATCTTAATTTCTGTCTTGAGCCATTTACCACAAAAATGACGCATTTTACTTGAATAACTATGAACATTTTCAAAACTTGTGTAATAATGTAATAATAAAACTTCATCCTTATATGGCTCCATATTCAAAGATCATACATGTTAGTGATTTAAACACGTAGTGGTTGTCACCTCTGACTGACTGTTCACTAGCAGATGGACGTGACCGTGTGAGAGCTCCACTGGCTGACAGCCTTTACTGCGTCTCTTCTGAGGCTGATCAGCGCTGAAGCTCCTGTTGCCATCCTGCAGATAACCTTCTTGCTCCACCTTCCTGCGCATGGTGGAGTTCCAGTGGTTTTTGATAGAGTTGTCTGTCCTGAAAATAAATTACAGATACTTGAATTCACTCTTAATACTACAGTCAGGGGTAGAGAAATCATAAATTCATTAGTAAGTCCATCAAGCAGGTGAAACAACAAAGAGCTGATGCAGTTCCATATTTTTTTTGGTCAGTAGACTTGCTGAAAAAAGCATAGGTAATATAATAAAGCTCTTTAGATAGTTAGGTGCATTAATACAGACATTCATAGCGGAGGGACTCAGAAGTATAGTTAAAGAATGAAAGTTCATTGCACCTCTGTGAAGCACATTTTCTTTATATATACATACCAAATAAAAACTATCGTTTGACAAAAGCAGGGTCATTTTGTTATTCTTGCTCGGTATGTATGGACCTCTCGCTTAGCATTATACCTTCCAGGCAGCAGCTTTGAGATCTCAGCCCAGCGGTTGCCAAGCCGTTTGTGTGCCTCGTAGATAATGCGATCCTCTTCCTGGGTCCAGGAGGACTTCTTCACTTCAGGGTTGAGGTGGTTGTGCCAGCGCTCTCGACACTGCTTGCCTATACGACCCTGTAGGTGCTTAGCGATGACGGACCACCGCTTCGGGCCGTATTTGTGCACCAGCTCTATCACCTGTAATGATACGGTGCATACAGTTGAGGAAAACCAAACGAGCCCAGTGACAGCAAGGGTGGAATGTTGCCTCATTTACATTTCTTAAAAGAATTTTTCAGCATTTGAATGAAAACACAGAGGATAGCTGTTTGATAGATATTTATGTATACATATATTTCATGCAACCATAAATAAGGAAATCAAGCTTAAATAAAAAATGGACTTAAATCTGTAAGCCAAAGTCTTCCATAAATGCTGGGTGTTGCTCTGTCTTTCCAGCTATTCCCCTTTGCAGTGAGACCGGGAATTGTATTTGCATAGTGAGACAGCATTCATTGGATTCCTCTATTGAGGTCACTGATGTTATTATCATTCAGGGAATGCATTACTTCACTTCTTAGCTATTTGTCCCTAATCAAGCTTTGCTCAGGCCTGGCTAACAAAATCCCTCACAGAGCATGTATTAGTATACAATAAGTGTAGCTTTCCACATTATTTAAATAAGTGAGATAAAGTATGCAGATTTTATGAACATCTCTTGTCTCTGTTTACTCTTTTACTCTTGTCTCTTTACCAGACTAAAGAACATCCTTGACTATGGTAATGTCTCCGTATTTCATGTACTTCAGAAGAGAATCTTGCAGGCTCTTACACAAGGGATCTCTGCTATCCTCAAATGTCATTATTTCACAGCGCCCACCTCCCATGTCATCCCATCAGGCCAGTGAACGCCCAGCTCGTCTTACCCTCTGATCCTCCTCTTTTGTCCAGGGCCCTTTCACCAGCTCTGGGTTGAGAACTTTCTGCCAGCGGTGTTGACATTGGCCATCTGTCCTTGTCTGTCAAGAAGCAACAAAACCCCAGATTAACACCCACAGGTATCACACACCTACAGTAGAACCTAGAGCCGCTAAAACTTAACATACATAAAAACATTAAAAAAAATTTATCATGTTCACGATGTTTTACTTTTGTAAAATAGTCAAACATAATTCTCTCTTATAATGTTAAGCATAATGTTAGCCAAGTGTTCGCTAAGGTTTGCTTATGTTAGATGTCATGTTTTTTGTTATCTGATCCATCACAGCACACTTTATCTTTTTTCCTGGTGTCTGCTCTAGAAATATATAAAAACTGCAGACAATGGTAATAAAATATTACACACATCTGTGAAATTAATTTACTAGTATGACCTGTATTTGTGTTTAAACTGAGTTCCAATTAATTATTCATTCATTCATTCATTTTCCAAGCCACTTTACCCTTGTGGGGGGAAGCTGGAGACAATCCAAGCTAACTTCAGGCCCGAGGTGGGGTACACACCGGGCAGGTCGCCAATCCACCTCAGGGCCAACACACAGAGACAGACAACTATTTGCAATCACATTCACACCTACAGGCAATTTAGAGTAGCCAATTAGCCTAATCCCGTCTGCAAGTCTTTGGATTGTGGGAGGAAACCAGCGTACCTGGAGGAAACCCACGCAGGCATGGGAAAACACGCAAGCTCCACACAGAATGGCCTCAGTCGGCCAAGGGGCTCAAACCCAAACCTTCTTGCTGTGATGCAACAGTGTTAACCACTACACATAATTATTATGATTAGAATTTCTGCCATGACCTTTATTACTTACTGGGAAGTAATTAGCGATTAATCTCCATGCATCTGTGCCATGTTGCTCAATAAGCTTCTTGAGCCTCTCATCCTGTACAAAATATTAAAAAAACAAAACAGGAGTGTTTACAGTGATTTGGAAATGTGGTCCCATGCCATTTCTGAATCTCAGGGAATTTCCAATTAGCCTACATCACTTACAGTTTCAAAATAATGTTCTATCAATGCTAAAATATTAGACAATACATAAGAGAGAAACAGGAATACATTTACCTCTTCTCGGGACCATTTCACCTTGCTGAGCATCTTTTTTGAAATTTTGGGTTCTGTGTCAGTGTCTTTAGACTGACGCTCGTCATCCTCATCCTCACTGAAACAGAATAAAAGTGAAGAAAACTTATCTATAAAGATCAAATGTCTTCTTTTTTGATCTCACACATTTTAGCACCTTTTCTTGTTCATCAATGCCTTGTTCAAACCAGGGTTCCAAGAAATTAAACATTATACAGTTAAAGAAACGGCTTTTAAAATAGCACCTGTAAACTTGCGTAAACTTTCTGATACTCAGAAAATGGATGCATGTGTCTAAACCTTTTTCTAACATTTCTATAAACCATTACTGGTCTAATGAACTTTCAAAAGGTAAGAAAGTGCATTTTTTTTAGCAAATAACAAAGGAAACCCATGTGTATTAGTTCACAGGAATTCCTTGTTGCTTGGTAACATTTCCCCACACACAGGGATCTGAAGATTTAATCACGACACTGTGTCCTGGGATACTGCAGCATAAACATCTCACCAAAGCATGCAGCGGTTTAATCCAAAGCAGTCCGCTTTGAAACAGCCCTAAAAAAACAGTGCATTGGATGTACTGTTAGTAATAATAGTGATATAATTTGAAAATAACAAGACTTTGTGCACACTTCTCAGAGCTGTGAGGTGTTTATGGGTAAACTGTAGGCCAAAGTCCAGCCCCATCTCCTTATGAAAATCCAAAAACCTTCTACTAGGCATGTTTGTAGGCCAAACAAGGCTTCCTGTTGGTTGTAAAATGTTATGCCTGTGATGAAAGAGCTATTTCAGCCAAGAAACATGGCAACTGGAGTTCAGCATCAAGCTCCCCCTTAGAGAGAGACTCTAATGGTCTCTAAATAAACGGCCTCTTTTACTTTCTGAGGTGAACTGCTCACATCACTTATTCAAGAGGCAGGCCAAGTTCACTTCCAGCCAATAGCAGCACATAATCCGTCAGCCCACTATCCGTGAGGTTTCAAATCTATCCACTACGGTTTCACGAAGCTTGCACTGTCTTACCCGAACAAAATATAGTCAGAAGTCAATGTTAGCATTAACACTACGAGGCCTTATAAACAAACCTGTAAATGAATTGATGCATGATTGAATGTGAGCCGTGTTTCGATCAGCAGTCACTTTGAAAATAAAAATAACACTCACAAGTGAACTACTGTGGTAAAAAACTCAACCCACACCCAATACACACCCACAGCTTTTTAAGAGGCACAGAAAAGGGGGAAAACTCAAATCACACACACACATACACACATGCACAGACACACAGAGTGAGAGTGAGAGTGAGAGAGAGAGAGAGAGAGAGAGAGAGAGAGAGAGAGAGAAAGCACTACATTATTGATTTTTTTTTTTTTTTTACCAGAACCACCACCATTTACACAGACAGCTAGTTGTTTTTCAATAATTGATTTACTATGTGTACTCTGTTTATAGTACAATTTAGGTCCTTCTTCCTCAGTTGGAAATGAAAGCAAAGCCTATTAAGTCTTTGCACATAACCTCATAATGATTAAGCAGTTACATAATGACTTCATAGTCTGGAAACACCTAAGCCTGCGTTTTCTCAGGTGTTGAGATCAGCTCAAACCTTTTGAACATCTCTGGGCATTTTCGAATCATTTAATACGGTTTGGTAACTTGTTAAACACAATTACATCATGAATAAGCAGTTACATAATGAATCCATAGCTAAATATTCATTTTGTACTTCTTTTTTTACTCTGTATTGCATACACTTTTAAGAGGTACAGTACCTTCTTCCTTGGTTTGAAATGACAGCGAAGTTTAGAAATTACACACTTTTTCTCAGTTTTTGAGATCCTTTTAAGTCTTCTGCATATCTTTGAGCATGTCATGAATCATAGAATAAGTGTCTAAGGAGCTCATTTTTTCCTTAAGTGTTTAGGTCATTTTGCACGTCTTTGGGCATGAGTCGCTGAATACATTTTTAGTAATAAAGAAAGCACAAGTATCATAATGACTATGTAGTTATGTAATAACTCCATGGAATACGGCACAGAAAAGGCATTGGTAATATAGGCTTATGCAGATTAATTACATGTATATGAGGGAAACAGTATAATTCAGTTCCATTTCAAAGGTGTAAGTACTTAATACTGACTGTAATGTGTAAAATACACAACACTACCTGGATAATCAAGTAAAGCTGGAAAATGACAGATGAGTGCCAGTTAGGCACTTAACTAAACACACTCAGCTGTAAGTACTTGCTTATTTGAGTACATTTGACTACAGATTGTTTCTAAAAAAAAAACCCCAAAACTTAATTTTAGCTGTATTTGGCTTCTAGCTGTTTGTATTACAAAATTCAGTGCTACTTTGGTTTTCTGTAAAGTTAGCTAGCTAGCTAGGCAACAGCTAGCTTACACTGAATCACCCAGCCAGCCAGCTAACATAAGATAGCTCTGTACGTATAAATATGTATGTACAGAATTTTCGTATTTAAGCTTAACTCGTGATTAGTGACAACCAAAATTTTGAATAAATAAGCAGAACCTGCTAAGTAAACAATTATACACAAATATGTATGGCTAGTGGCTAACGCTAACAACTACACTACAGTAACCATAGCTAGCATGTCATTCCACAGTGGTGATTATGACCGATTTCAACTAAGCGTTGTTAAAGTTTGAAATGTACAGCATACGATATATTTCTGTATATGAAACTGTTATCTGTTTTAAAGTTCTCAAAATATATCGGGGGGAGGGGGGACTGGGGGCTGGATATATATTTGTATTTATATATATACACATATATATATGTTTTTGCTCTTTGGAAATTGGAGCAGCTGTCATAAAGTGGAGATCCGTTTATGCAAATAGTTTCCTTAACATCCACACCAGTCTGCACATGCACACCAGCCTTGTTTATTATTAAAGTTGTTTGCTATTTAGGTGATTGATAATTGTTGAATGTGTCTCACCTGCGGGGCTTCATGTTGGCCATGTGAATTGTGCAGCTTCAGCCAAGTGACAGGTTTCGTGTCCAAAGTAAAGAAGTGTCAGAGAAAGCCACAGATGGACTTCAGCCTGGGAATCCAAACACACACCGAAAATCAGACACACTTCCATTTAGCCTGACACATGCCGCTGTCAGACAGGTGTCCGAAAGACTGCCATTAATACCACAAAGTCACAAACTCTTACAGGAAACAACAACAACAACAACAACAGCAGCAGCAGCAGCAGCAGCAGCACTGTCCCAGGCGCAGCTCCAACGCGCCAACAATTCAAGAACTGTAAACAGATCAGAAGTCGAACATGCCGTTTTCTCTCTCTCTCTCTCTCTCTCTCTCCCTCTTCCTTGTGTGTGTGTGTGTGTGTGTGTGTGTGTTTGCCCGCCGTGTCCAGCGCTCACGCCCTCCTCCTCCTCCTCCTCTTCCTCTTCTTCCTCTCCTTTCTCTTCCTCCTCCTTCTGCCTCTGCTGATTTGTCCGTCCCGCCGAATCTCGCGCGCAGCCTCACTCCAGCTGCGTTTGAATCCTCGCCTGTGATTGGTTAAAAGGACAGCGGGGCGCGCTGACACAACGCTCCATTCACAAAACCACCACCAATAACACTAACACCTCACCGACATTTACACGCGTGCATACTTATACTGTATGTTTAAGTTTATGTGCATCCTGTGCATCACCCCGGTGTGTGCTTGTCGAACAGCCAAATCTACAGTGGTGCTTGAAAGTTTGTGAACCCTTTAGAATTGTCTACATTTCTGCTTAAATATGACCTGAAACATCATTACATTTTCACACAAGTCCTCAGAGTAGATAAAGAGAACCCAGGTAAATAAATGAGACAAAAACAATTCACCCGGTCATTTATTAATTGACGAAAATGATCCAATATTACATATCTGTCAGTGGCAAAAGTATGTGAGCCTTTCATTTCAGTACCTGGTGTCACCCCCTTATGCAGCAAGAACTGCAACTAAATGTTTCCTGTAACTGTTGATCAGTCCTGCACATCGGATTGGAGGAATTTTAGCCC
>JAQLOM010000019.1:12990680-13006783 GCA_030068315.1 Chrysichthys thysi
CAAGAGCTGGTAATGCTTCAGGAAGCACCAAAAATAGGATTATTACTCCCCTTAACAATCCAATGTCCCGCGGGCGGGATGTCCCGCGGGCGGTACGTGCTATCGCTAACTGGTTAAACAATGGTGCATTGGTTTTTAGGTGACACAGCCTCTATCCACATATAGTAACAGGAAGCAGAGACAATATGCTCTTATTTGGAGAAGTTCCAAGTTGCCTTTCAAATATTAGTCATCTTGGGGGTCCACAAGTTCTTGTATAGTTATAAGTTGTCTGAAATTACATTTAATTGCATTATTTAATATTAAGGTACATGTATTATCTGAATTTACATAGTCTCAGATTTTAAGCCATAGACCTTTTTTATTCTATTTTGTCAATATATTTTCTATATTTATTCAAATTATTGTAAATTAGATTTCAGAAGTAGTGACATTTCAACTTTAGGATACCTGTAGATGCCCTGTTAAGATTATAACATATGTAGGAGATGGGTCCAGTACCCCCACAAGTTGTAGATGCATTCGGACTTGTGATCCAGTGTCGAGAGCCAGGAAGTAACAACCCACTCCTTCCTATGATGGTACACACCCTAAGGCAGGCCATTTCACCAGAAGAGCCCATTTACCCTGCCTGTATGCAGTTTACTACACAAGACTACAAAGAGGTTAGACCACAAACATTTCTGTGAAATACTCTTTCCTTCATTGACCTTTTAACTTGTGTGCTTGGTAGCATCATTCTGTGAACATTGTACATCTGCATACGACCTTTATCACTGTTATCTCTCCCTCAGCTCCTGGCTTATGCTCGGAGTCTAAAAGTAGACATGAGCACTGAGGCTGAGAAGATGATCCATGGTTATTACATGGCCAGTCGGAGACTGCGCTCTTCAGTATCTGTGACATCCATTAAACTGCTGTAAGCATGGGCTAAAAATAGCTATTTATAAAGGAAACAGGGGCTTAAAGGGAAAGCAAACTGGTAAACTGTGGTCCCAAACCCTAGTGTGTAAGAGGGCACAGTCTTGGGGCATCACGTTGTTTTCCCTCTTCTGCACTCCAAATTCAATACACACAGGAATCTCTGGTTGGCTTATGAGTTGGAACAATTAATGCCGAAGACCATATGGTTGGAATTAGAAATTGCTGCAGTAAAGCCAAGTACACAATGTACTGTACAATACAGTAGCTTACCACTAGATGGCAGCATACTAACATTTACAGTGGACCCTCGACTCACGAACTTGATTCATACCGAGATTCGGAGACCCGATTTGTTCACGACCCAAATTAATTTTTCCCAGTGAAATTAATGTAAATATAATTGTTTCAGCCCTCAAAAAAAGTTTTTAAAAAGTGTATTATGGGTTTATAGTGTGGCAATAAACCAAAATTAAAATAACCTTAATTATAGAAAAACAAAATGAAATAAACAGATGATTTTAATGCATATTACCCTTGGGGTGGATACGTAGTTGCTGGCATAGGTGGACGGTGGCGGAGGGATATGGTGGCAGTTCTAATGTTCTGCGATTATTTCTTTGTTTATTTCAACGGTTATACGCTTAAGCATCTTACGCTCACTACCATTTCCCGTTTTCACTTACTCTCAATGAAAAAATGCTTTGAACACATTCACACCACGAGTGCTTGACTGCACATCCAATGTGTTCGCGAGCAGAGGGTTCACTATTCTCCGAAGTGCATTTGTAGCCTCTGTACAAATTCTGGGGCATCTCAAAGTCCAATAAAAGAATAAAGACAGTTATTTTGTGATGATTAATTTCACATACAAGAAATTTTTTTTAAATTTTACACAGCTCATTCCTGACCTCAGTGACCATCATTCCATTTCATCCACAAAAATCCACTACTGCAATACCAGTACTAGTAACAAAGTGTACCTAAATATAAATTGTACATTGCTTGCTGGTTTTGGCAGGATAGCCCTTGCACAGGCTCATGCCAAGCTTAATCTGAGGACTCTTGTTCTGGAAGAGGATGCAGTTATTGCAGTGCTACTGTGTGAGAACTCAATCACCTTAAGACACGGTGAGATCTCTACAACCAACCCTTAAGATTAGCCAGTCTGTACAGCAAACTAAATAGCTTAATAATGCAACATGACATAATTAATATGCTCTTTAAATTAACTATAAACTGGTTTTGTAGTAATTTAGGATTCAAATGTTATTTTAAAGAACCTTAAATAAAATAAAGCTTCAGATTCAGTGAGGGACATACCATCTGCATGAAAACTGCATTGCAACAATGACAAACTTTATTTTAAATGAAGGTTTCATCATTCAACTTATCAGTTTATGAGTTCACTATTTTTATGGGTCAATATCAAGCTGTTATTTCAGCATGTCTCTCCATGTGTCTGGGGAACACAGGGGCCTCAGCACTTGTTATTCCACCCGATGCCGTTTTTCCCTGTGATCTGCATGACCTGGAGTCCCTGCACAGACGAGACCTGACCTTGGAAGAGTTCCATCAGCAGATCCTGCAGTTTGTATACAGCTATGCACCAGGAGCTGCTACCTACATCATGGAAGAATAGGGCACATTTGATCTCTGAGGTATCTCTGCCTCATCTTTAGTACTAATTAATATCCCTAAAAATACTAATGCATGTTCATTTTTTGTGTGAACTCAAATAGCAAAAGACATTAAATTAGATGCAGTAAGGTTCTGCTGTTATTAGGTTAAGGTCTTATTTATATTTAACATTGTTACTGTACTAATTTTTCACCTCTTTAAATGAACCCATTCTTAATCTTACCATATTTATAAATGCATTTTCAGAGGTTTTTTTCTCCCCTATCTTGTCCAACCAAGCAATAGACAGCATGCACCTCCAAGGTCATAGAATTCAGGCTCTGTAAAATCACTGGGGTACAAGGATTGGGGAAAATTCAAAAAGGTGAATAATTTTGTTAACAAAACAAATAGTCTAATAGCATGCCTAAGCTACAATCGGTTAATGTACATGGACCCACAAGATGGATTTTCAGATAGTCACATTATCAACAACCCAATCTGGTCTGATGGGTAAACGGCGAAAATGTGAAAATCATCATAAATGCGAAAATCATAAATGCTCTACCATTCTAAAGAACAAAATGCTGTTTTACCATGTCCTGAGATCCACGTTCAGTTTGTAATATCCATGTTTATTTCTGAAAAGAGAAGAACATCTTTATTTCACTGACTCCCCACATGAGATTCTGTAGTAAATGATCCTTCTATAAAACTCAGATAATCACAGCATCAACAACCCAAACTGGTCAGATGGGTAAATGGCAAAAATGTGAAAATCATTGTCGGTACATATCTACATTTTGTGTCTGAGAAAACTGCTTCTGACCTTGAGATGCAATGCAAACTGCAGCCAATTTGAATCCGTTTCTCTTGATCATATACTTCAGGACAAGAGAGAAAAACATGTATTTTCCCCTTGTACGCATTTACCTTCCTACATCATCTAAAGGATTAAAAGCTCTGTCCACTTGGGGGCAGATCACAGAAAACAAAAACACTTTCTTTTAGCACATCGTCCAATTTTGCACAATAAGCTACACAATGAGGAGACCAAAATAATGTGCATCTAAAAACAGCAGAAAAGCCACTGTGGTGCCAACACTGATTACGTACAAGGCCATAAAAGCAATCATGGAACTATAGAGCAGGGGTCATCCTTCTATATCCAAAATGGGCTGCAAGCTTTCATCCCAGCAAAGCAGGATCCACACCCAATTCCACTTGTTTAATCAGTTCATTCTGGTCCCCAATCAACTATCAAGGGTGCCTCCAATTTGGTTGGGTGGAAAGCCTGTAGTCACATCTTCACGGATAAGACTGAGGATGCCTATTGTAGAGGATATTGCCTTCATTTACCAAAGTACAAAGTTAAATCATACTGCCCCCAGTTTACATTACACATAACTGTAGTTAAAAGCAAGTATAACCCTAGCCTAATCAGATGTACAAGAGAACAAGCTGGCTTTTCAGAGAGTCACATTGTCAGCAACCCATTCTGGTCTGATGGGTAAACAGCAAAAATGTGAAAATCATCATATGCAGCAGCTCGTCAGCACAAGTTTAAAAATAACACTGACATACCTTGGTCTTCAGACATTTATGCTCTGGTTACTTCTTTCCAGCAGTTCTTTTCTGAGGAGAAAACATCTTAATTTCATCATTCATGGCCCATGTAATATTCTTGGGTGTAAATGATTGATATTGAATGCTCAGACAGTCACATTATCAACAACCCAAATTGGTCAGATGGGTAAACGGCAAAAACGTGATCATCACAGCTCAACAGAATTGTCAAGAGTTGACTACTTCACTCAAAACGAGAGAGTTTCAGTGTGCCAAGTATAACATCATATATAAAGCTGTTGTATTACCTTGTAGTCTCCATATCACCCATAGTCTTGGCTATCATCTGGGTTTCCTGTCATACAGAGAAAAACATGGATTGATTAAAATATGGTGTGTGTCCCCCAAACACCACATCAAATTCAAAGCTTACAATAGAGTCTTACTCTCCAACTGGGGTTTGGTTAAGACCTCCAACAACCACATACATACCTTAAATAAATCACTCCCTAATTAGCTCTTTTCTATCAAAACTATTGATTTTACACAGCTTCAGATAAGCAGCACTGAGGGAACAATCAATAAGTGAACTCGGTTCCACTCAAAAACTTGACTGATGAACGAAAGGTCAAAGGGCAAATGTAATGCAGCTTGAGAGCACATCATCTCACACCAAATCAAAGGTCCTACCACATCTACTATAACTCAAGGTCAGGACCTTTACCAAGACCCTAGCCCCTCAGAGAGAACTAAAAATTCAGAATTTCTCATCACAGGTCATGTGAAGACCATTCCCAAGCCAATGTGGCCTCACAAGGGACAATAGGCCTGGACATAGTCAGCGGACAGTCCTACCAACAGCAATGCAAAGACCAAAGGGGCAATTTATCAACCCCAGTGGAAGACACACCTGCCAACATGATTTATAACTGTATTAAGCGATGAGTAAAGCTGCCTGTTGAACACACTTTAGTTTCACAATCACACAATAACTTGATTTAAAAAAAATTTGGAATTACAGGTCATGTCACAGTGCTGCTTGAATATATATTAGTGCTATTGTAATGCTAATAATTTCAATCCAAAGGAAATCTGCATGAGTGTAACTTGGATGGACTGCATCCTCTTAGTCATAATATGCACTCAACTCAAAATCTGGGAAGAATTCAACAAACCTGCAATACAAATGAGCAAACATGTACTACACTTAATCATAGTCTAATAAAAGATAGTACTTTCTAAAAACTGTTTTAATATGAGTTCAAGTTTAAGCCCCATCTCTGCAGTAACAGTTTAGGCTATAATTCACTTAAAAGTAATAACATTATATATAAATGAGAAAGTCATAAAATAAAATTCGAGTTTCTACCCGGGTTTCAACCATGAGTTCAGTTTCAACCCGGCTTTCAACAATGAGTTCAGTTTCAAAATACCAGTTTCATTAATACCAATACCTGCATTTACAAACTTAACACCCTAAAACGCCTTATCCCTTGACGTCTGTAAACTTTACGTATTTAAAAAAAAAAATTACCACGTGGTCAGATCTCGACACAGAATAGCCTACAGACCTTGTAGTTCATCCGACTTATTTTTCCATTAACACGGGGACCTTATAGGCTACTAAAGTATAAACGCGAATAACTTTGTACATAACATTATAATTAGACATGGCAACCTACACAATAAAAGTAACGGTATGAGGTCATCTGGCTACTTTTCCTGTTCGGAAACTAGGCCAGGAGCAGAGCTACAAAATAATTGAAACAATTTACCTTCTATTGAAACCATTTGTCGTGTAAAATTATGTTACTTCAACTAATTTAATCGTATTTTACCTGAACGGGTGTAATTCACCATGATAAAGCAATCTGCTTTGGCGACTCCACGGCCCACGAAAGTACCCTCCGTTGCAGGATCCATGCTGAAAAGAAAGAGATGTTGCGCATGCGCGTTTTATTATTTCACCCGGATTTCCTGTTGCTGAAGCGCGCGTGCGCACTAGACCCTGCTAAGCGCAGTGTTGTAAAGAATGTGCGCTGACAAAAGCATTCCGACTGAAACTAGTAGGACTTTTTTTTATCTCCAAGATACTCGTGCACTGAACATGTTTACATGTTGTAAAATATTTAAAATAACACTTGAACGTGAAGGTCTAAATAAACAAAAATAGCATATGTGTCCCAAATCCCCAGATTTGCTATACCACCCAAAAAAAGGCCATACTTTTAAAATTAATTAACTAATTACTTAATTACGGCTGGTTTTCAGTCACTTTTGGGGAAAGGTTCATCATGCGTCTTTATCTTTGCTTGTTTATAAGATGCAAACATTTTTCCTTCAGGATTTCAGAAATAGGCCTATGTATTGGGGTCTTTTGTTTTATTAGAACCAGTAAAACTCAGACAAGGTGGCGTGTTACAGTACGCCTAAATTCACCTCACATTTTTAAGCAGATCTCACAGGTCTACATATAGTGTACAGAAATATGATATGGTGAAAAATAAATGTTATAAGCGCATAGATGATTTATCAGCAGTACTTGCCATGAAAATTGACTAATGTAGTGTCGACTGAATGCACAAATTTTATGTTGACATCTTACAAATGTTTCTATTCCTAAATTTATGAGCATGTTTAAACAACACATTTTCCTTGTTTAATAGGTTTTAAGTATCTATAGATTTTGTTAGTCACGTTCAAAATCGACATTTACTGACCTTTAATTGCAACACTTATGGACCTAACAGAAAATATATAGGCTAGATTGAAGCATGACGGCTATTAAATGCCCATCTACGCCTATATTTTTGCCTCTGATGAGTCAGTCAGCGGACAAGTGAATCCATGCTGTATTTTGTTTTATTTAAGGAACTATTTAAATACTAAGACAAAAACAAAATAGTAGACAATGTGAATGCATTTCTTGCTTCAACGAATTTCCAAACAGAAGTTGTGTAAACATGACCTCAACCAGGCCTTGTTTTCAAAGTGAAAACATTAGAATCATACAATACAATACAATACAATAGTTTTGGCTAATATCATAATCTGAAAGTGGCAAGTAGTTTTAAATTATGGGTGATATTTTTTTTTATTTACAATCCCCAAATACACTGACAGCCAAGTATGTGAAAGAAAAGAGCAGGGTTTCTGCTAGACTTAGTTCAACCATTGTTGTGATCCTGACAGACCTCTTCACATGACAAATGTTACGTTATTCACACATGCATTTAGTGCAAATGCTTTAACTGAAAGTGCATAGCCAACAAGTCAAGCATGACAGGTCATTTTCCTGACATAGCTACACAAAACCTCCAAGTACGGAACTGCAAGACACGGAACTTTGAGCACAGACCCTTATCTATACAATAAAACATAAAAATCATAGTTGATTACATACAAATTATGTACAAATGTCAAATAATTAGGTTACATGCGAGTGTGCCGTAAACACGCAGCAACATCATCGCCATGCAGTCTTCTGTTCCTATTTGTACTCATTTCAATATGAAATTGGTGGAAGAAAAAAAAACTCATTAAAAATTATAATTTTAATTCCCTTGCAGAGTGATTCATTAAGACGATTCGAGATAGAACATCGTTCAGCGCTAAAAATCTCCTCATGAGCGTTTACAACCTCTGTTCCACGTGTTTGGCTCTGCAAACATTCTGAAATAATTTAAACCTTCATTTAATTCAAAGTAAGTCATGTGCAAAGGCATTATGTCTGAGATGATGATGACGACGCTCCTTGATTTTCATTCTGGCCTGAGTTACTCAGGAACTGGCCACTGGCACCGATATACAACCTCGAGCGCATGGGCCATTTCTGGAAAAAAAAAAACAACAAGAAGTATATGAGGAAAAAATGTAATGAATCATATCAAACAAAAGCACAAACCAGGCTAACATTTTAGGTTCCAGTGTTTTCTAAAACTAATTTTAAGTGACGAATTTTGATTTGCCTTTTCAAGTCAGATTTATAGCATAATTAGAGACACCGAGAGAGAGAGAGAGAGAGAGAGAGAGAGAGAGAGAGAGAGAGAGAGAGAGAGATGTATAATAAAATTATGTAATTACAAACAATAATGAAATAAAAATACGGTACAAGAAAATGAAATCACTCAATGAATAAAACAATAAAGAAGAAGCAAGGACGGAAAGACGGGGTAAAACAGAAGTCTCGATACAACCGACCTTAAAAAGAGTCAAAAGTTGACTTTCTTCTGAAAGTTATATAGCTTATTAAAAATAAGTCACATGTACACTGTGGGGGGAGGGGGGAGGTTGATGCACAAAATGCAATTCCACCTTACTCACTTTTACAGGATGCAGGTAACCGCCGCCTTTGAGTGCATTTAACGGCTCGCTCCGTTTTGCGCCGTCTCCTTCTTCCATGCCCTCTTCCTGTAGGGTTTTGGTCAGATGAGCTATGTACGTAGTGGCTAAGATAAGCACGTCGAGTTTGGACAGTTTGGTGTCGGGTGGTACCGATGGCAGGGTTCTCTGGAGCTCCAGAAATGCGTGTCTGAGGGTCTGAACGCGACTCCGCTCGCGCGCAGCGTTGGCTGCTGCCGGCCGCCCCCTGGTCCCGAGACCACCGCCTGGAGAAAGCACGCGCCCGCGTCTCCGGTCTGAAGGCAGCGCGTCGGGACTCGGACTAGAGCTCGGGCTGGATGCGGGACTCTCATCCATAATTGTCACACATCAAGTTCCATCCACTAGAGACCAATTCCGAACCTAAAAGTACCGAGATAATAGTTTTCCTAACAGTAGCAATAATAAAACTGTTGAGCACTATAGGTCAAAATCTATGGCACAGAGCTGTACATGTAAATTCTTCAGTTTCTAAAAGATTTTCCTGTTTGACTTGCCCGGAAGCTGACTAAATCTCATTTCTTACCAGAAAAGATTTATCACAAAGTTTAAAAGAAAGATTGCTTATAATACACGAGGTCTCTTAATTGCAATTAATTAACGACTACCCAACTATCTGGTGACGCAAAGCAATCTTAAGCATTAAAATAACCTTGTGGCATGTTTCCCCATGAGACTTGATGCAAAACAAAAAATCTTAGTTTCACAATATTTGTCACATAAAAGTGATGAGCTCGATTAATTGCAGGTAATTAACAACTACTTATACAAGCATAAGGTCGAGCCAAATAAAACACTGACATCATATACGGTGTCATCTTCAAAAGGTAACTTCATCATTTTCCACACAAGGATTTCTGCGCAAAAATAAAGTTGATGTAGAAGATGAATCACAATTAATTAACAACATTTCTAACTCATATTAGGCCGGTAAGGCAGTTCATTTTACAACGTCAAACATCACCAAATAATTCAGCCATCACCAGAAAGACTCGAAATATTACAATTACTGGATTAAAAGGGCTAAAATGAACCATTTGAAGACTTAAACAGCTCTCCTTGATTTAAAACGAGTACATGTGAGTGGACTACCGCGCACACATACCTTAACGGTAATTTTCAGCAAAAATGCTTTTCTGCTGTTAAAAAAGCGCGCATGAAGGCAGGGGAGTTGGAGATGTCTCGCACGCTGCGCCAGCACAGATGTATAGTTCCGGTCCGGTTGCAGAAAATATCTGTAGCCTGTAAACCGGGCGCGGTTAGTGAAGAAGGTGCGTTTTTATGTCGCCGTGTCCGTGCCAAGCCCTCACCTGAGCGCGTCAGGTCTCAGGAGCCCCTAATTTATTGGCAAAACAACGAGCTGACAAGTCCTTCACTTCGATGCAATTAATCACAAGGCTTTAAAACGCACGGCCGGCGCATGAGGCTCCCCTTCTCTCTCCCCCTCTCTCTCCCTCTCTCTCTCTCTGTCTCTCTCCTTTTCCTTAAACCTTTCAGTACAGGGAAGAGGAGACCAACCTCCAACGCAGGGCTGCATTTTCGGCCACACGCATCTACTTCTGTGCAAACCACGAATGAAAGACTATAATTAAAAGGGAAACATTACATATAATCCGAAAACAACAAACTGATGTCACAAAGGGTTTAAACTGTACTTTCCACTCTCGCTTGTTTAGTACCGTTAGAATGTTTATTTTACCTGAAAACCTTAAAAACTGGCCCTTAAGGACCCATAAGTTTACTGGAGGTACACTAGGTGCACTTCAAATGATATGAAATCCATGGTGGTACAGATTGATAGCTTTATTTCTGAGACTTTACAGTTTATAGCTTCTCTAAGAAAGGTTTTCCTTATATTGTCTTTTTTGGTTGGCAGATTATGGGAGGTGGTAGAATATTCTGAGATTACCTGCCTATTGCTCGTGGTGACTGGTGCAGACAGTTGGACAGTGTGGGATTTTAGCCTAATATTCTAGCCAGCAGTCAGCACTTTGATTCACAGCCAATAAATAAACTCTAAACACTGCAATCAACAGGCAAGTATGAGGAAATTCTTGTGAGAGTCCCAAATTAATCACCCTGATTTCCAGAGTCCACACACAGAGATGTCGGGGAATTAATGAATGGAATTATTCATAACTTGTATATCTCAGACTGTTCTTAATACACGATGTTTTCGTAAGGATGAAGTAACAGTTTCGCTCCAGGCCACTAATTATGAAGCACTGCAAATGAGGTTAAGTAAGCTCCTCTGCCTAATTACTCTACATCGTGGTTAGAAAAAAAAACCTTCTTCAGGAGGGTGGCCAATTACAGTTTGAGGATTATTGCAGAATACAGTGAGCAAATGAAAGGCACCTGATCACTGGGTATTCTTCATCATTCTTCAGTGAATACTGTAACCTCCATTATTTGAGTGATAACAAAATTACTCCACATAAATAGAAAAAATAAGGAGGTTTTTTTTTAAAGTATAATTGTTTGGGTCACATATTTGATATATTTCATTCATATAAAAAAATTTATTTGACATATGCACTTTAGAAAATAACATTAGGACTGTGGGTCCAAGACAAATCTAGTTATTGAGCATTTTAAGGTTTGTACGGAGTTACACAGCAACAGTGTGTTTTACAAATCTTAAAAAGCTGCAAAATAATCCCGCGGATGCCAATCATAATGATGTAAAACAAATGACATGAAAATTCATTTTTAAATATTATGGCAAGAAAACTCTAAAATGATTGTGAATATGGAAGTGTACAAATATGTCAAGATTCCCTTAAAGACACAAAGCATAGAGAAAAGAATTAAGAATATATTTTAATGCAAACATACACTCTTGTACTGTTTACAGCAAGTCCTGATGTTCAACAAATAGTAGATTCATTACAATAAAATATTAAAAACACACAAACTGATGCCTTAAGGTGAAGCTCACAGGAATGTGCCAAAAACAGAAATTCTTCCAGGTATCGATTGATCAAATACCTGTCAATAAACTGATTGAAGGCAGAGGCAGTGTGTGAGTGCATAAATTGAAACGTGACTCAGAGTGCTTGCTGTCAGTGTGTTACAGCTCTGAAAGTGGCATTCTGACATTCTTACAGACAATTACTCTGGACTTCGTCTTTTTGTGAGCACTCAGATCCATTCCACATGCACTTATGATGAACTCTCTGTGTGTGGCGTGCAGGCCATGGGAAATGTATTAGAGGTCCGAGAAGTTTCTTCTAGAGGATGCTCAGAGAGCCATGTGACTCTGAACGTTTGTCTCTTGAATATCTGAAATTAGTCCTGCACTCAGGGGGTCTTCATGATTCCTCATACTCATGTAAAGAACACAAATGACAATCACTTATACATAGGTTATACATGTTAAAAATATCACTCTCTATAATATGAACACAGAAATATTTGATGGACAATAAAATAGTCAATAAAATAATTTGGTTAAATTTACAGTACGAGTATATTAACAAAATTAAATAACTTAACATTTAGGAATACTTTCAGCAATTCAACAAATTAAAGGCTACCTTATAGTTTCTATACAATCTATAACATTATACAGTCTGCAAAAAAAATACTTTTCCTTGTCCCTGGTTGGCACCATCAAGGGTATACCTTTTAACCTTATATTTCTTTTACTTGGGATGGTGTACATGTTGTACTAGCTTTTACAGAAAATCTTTAAAAGGGACATCAGTGGTCCTTAGAGTCCAATTTTGTACCTTAAATTATTTCTCTTATTTTTTATTATCTTTATAAAAGGTATGAAGATACACACAAGATGTACCATCACCCCAGAATTGAGAAAAAGTGCAGTTTATCACCTTTACCTCTGAGAATGTAAACTGAACAATAATTTTTTATTAAATAAATTAAATTATGGGCATAAACAGCTGTTTATTAATTCCTCAGCATTAGTTACAGTTCACAAAATACATCCATTGTTGCACTGACAAAAGAATACAATCTGGTTCTATAGGCATTAAAGTAAATTAAGTGTCACCAAAAGAGTTATGGAAAGATTTATAACATGCCTGTGTTAAAACCTAGTAATGATTAAATAGCTTTTGACTTTAAATGTGTTTTCTAATTAATTTTTGTTCTATTAGTTTGGCACTTGAGTGATAGATATATTAAAAAGGAATATCTATCACACCTGCTGGTCAGACATGGCAAAGTCGATCACATCCCTTATCTGATTTCTATGAAGCTTGTCAGCGCATCTATTGTAGATGAAGTAGTACTGTAGCAAGGGTGTAATACTCCTATCCTTCACACTTATTGGGAAGGCAGTCACTAAGTCAGCAAGCAAAAATGCAAGCAAGCGCATAGTCCTAAACCTGAATTTTTGGGCAAGCCGGTCCAAATCACCACTCTGGTACACCTCTGGGAGTAGTGCATAAGTGGATATGCTCTCAGGGGAGCGGGTAGTTTTTCCAAAGTTTAACTGTAGCTCATGACCTTACATACAACAACAAAGTGAAGCAATGGATAGCCTAAGGCTAGCTGCAGAAGAGAAAGTTGTTTATTTGCATGGAGTGTTAAAAATATGAAATGTAACTTTACAAACAGCAGGTCATTTATCAAGCTAGGAGAGAGGAAGGAAGCGGGCTGCTAAATGGAGCATGTTTACATTGATATTGTTTATACACGTTTTTTTTTAAGTACACGTCAAATTTTTTCTGAAAATCTAAAAAGAACATTTAAGATTGAAGGTATCATAAGTATAGCTGTAATGATGTTTCATTAGGAATTAAAAGGTATCGCTGATGCTACTCATACCTTATGCCTCCGCAATCTGTCCGCACTGCGCCTGACCTCATTTTCATGGTGGGTCTCCCAAACCAGAGCGGCTTCCTCTTCCCCAGAAAGCCAGCCGAGTTATAGGCAAAGGGTTGTCGGGGGCCCAAGTGAAAGTCAGCTGGAATGAAAACAGAGTGAGTCACATCTTGTCATGATCCAAATACACATGACACACAGGGACTTGAATGTGTTTAGTTACACACTGATGACATGTAAGAACACCAAGAGTACCGCATAAGTTTAATACTAATTAGAAAAATGTTTGAGAATAGAAAGCATATATATTTCAGCCAAATATTTCATGTGCTAAAAACTCTAACAAAATGCCTTGTGGGGGCCACTCCTGTACATGTTTGCATTCTAATTTTAAAAAAGCCGTGTTTGTGATTATAAAACCAAAAAGATTAGAGAATATTAATGTCCGTACCAGAAAAGGGATACGTGATTTGTCCGGTCATGATTCTACCATCTGTTATTTTCTTCTTGGCATCTTTTGTGGCTTTCCATTTGATTAGGAACTGCCTAGACACCTCAGTTATCTCCTTTCCATCAAGTTCCTCTATATATTAGAAATGTATATTGTTAACAAGTATTGTTATAAAAAGACACATGCGTGATTGTAACATATCACCTATAATCAACAACAAACGTCAGGTTAAGAGAAATTAAAAGTCTGAAATGCTTTCGGAGCAATACACTATTGTTGAATGTTTGGAGAAAAAAAACACAGACTACATAATCCATTAGTGCATCTTACCCAGTCTTTTGCAAACAGTTATTAGCCTGTCTCTGTATTTGGGTTTATGACAGACAGGATTTCCATGCAAATCCATTCGACGTAGTTGAGGCCACTGGCTAAAGACCGTCTCCAGTTCCTGAAAAGAGAACATTAAGTTTAGGTTTCGTTATCGCCTCCAATTTAGCGAAATGTTAAACTTGAGGTAAGATTTAATTCAGTTGGAGACAAACAACAAGTCCGGGCAATATTGATTCCCAAAAATCAGCATTTCCAAAAAAGCTCTAGTTAGCAGCTTTAGTTACTTATGAAAACAAAAGTGTAAACAAGACACCAGCTTGCTTTAATAAATACTGTCACTGGGACTAACAAGTTCCCTGGGGCAGAAGCCCTTGAGCATGTTGCCCACAGAGCATGTTTATCTAAAGGCACATTAATCCAATGTGGAAATATGAATACTCTCTGGACACGCTGTGATTGTTCATTGCCTTCCTGTCTCAACCAAAGTGCTTCCACTTTTCAGTCCACATGCAATCAAGTCTAGCGGGACCCCAGCGAACGGCGAGCTCTCAGGCTTTGATAAATGATCGTGTCAGGGCCGTCACTCAGAGGGCTTGGCTGGGAACTACCCAGCACCAAATTGCTCTCCCATGCCGCATGAGTGCTGAATGCACCCCTGACTCGGGTCTTCTGCAGATCCACACTGTACTAATGATGGCTAGTTATGAACCTGTATATGACCAGCAATTCGATTCCCCATCCGCACTCGTCTGGCCACGCGCCACTAACAGCCTCTGCAGATTCCCATTTGTCACTCGGCTGACTGCTTGTCATAATCTCTTTTAAAAATCCATAATGTTTCCTCTGAATTCCCACTGAACTGTGCAAAGCAGAAATCGATCCTTTGGGCCCTGTCTATTCTGAATCAATACTGGCCAAGGGGTTGTATAAATTAAAGGAGATATCTGCTAAACATGAAAGCTTCCTTTGACACATGTATCACAATTATCTCAAGTGCTGCCTCTGGGGCGAGGCCTGGTCTGAAGTTACTCCACCACTATACTGCAACGTTTTAGCATTCATTCCACATTTCTACAGCAGCAAGCTATCTGTTGTCAGCCTTTCACACACTAAATTGTGTGAAACATGGCTTCTCTAAAAAATTAGGCTATATTTCACCCTTACTAGGGCCTCTTACACGAAGGAGCTAATTTGCAAAGTTATTCTCTCATACAAATCTGGAGTTTGAGTGTCAAATGTGAGATGTGGAATAAAATAAGTTGAGTAAGGAAGGAGGAAAACTTGCGCTTGTTTAAGTTGTCAGCAAAGGTAGTCCCTGGAGACCTAGCTCTCTGATTTGTTGAATAATTTGAACCCTGTGTAAGTATGTAGACTGGGAACTGCTGAGAGGATTTGCAGGATTAGTTTTAGGATAGATTTTAGTGCATAATTTATTGTTCACATAACAGTGGATATAACTATCAAATAGGGGATATAACCATCAAATAAACAATAAAAGAGTTTACTAATTGTAATGGTATTGAGTCTTTGGCATGTAGTTTTTTAGTAAATGAGTACATTCTGTTGTGTCAGATTATAAATAAGCATGAAATAAGAATACTATATGAAATGCAGCATTACCTGTATGTCCTCTAGCTGGTTGTCTGCAACGTATAAATGTGTCAGTTTGTTAAGGAAGGCCAGATCCTGTATCTCATCAATGTTGTTGTTGTTAATGTTCAAAACACACAATGACTCCTGCACAGGAAATTAAGTTAGAAAGTTAGAATGAGCTTCTTTAGATAGTATTGAAAAATAGCTTCTCAGGTAATGAATAAATGATAAATATGCAGTACTACTACATGGGAGGGTTGCTGGAGGAAAATATCCAAACCCTCGTAGCAATTCTGTTCATTATCAAAATAACCAAAATTGGTATATTTGCAGTTTGTTTACTGAAGTCCAAGGCTGTAAACAGGTAAAGTGAGTGGCCACAGAGAGTTCTTTTACTATCATTACACAAAAACAGCTTTATGCGAATCTGGCCCATGTGCTGGTTTCGGTT
>JAQLOM010000019.1:13104990-13115292 GCA_030068315.1 Chrysichthys thysi
TCTCTCTCTCTCTCTCTCTCTCTCTCTCTCTCTGTCACTCTCTCTCTCTCTTTCTCTCTTTATCTCTCTCTCCTTCCCCAAAATATTGGTGGATCCTCTTGTTGCTTTTAGGCACAATTAGTATTTTCTGAGTGCATCTGCAAGATGGACCGAGAGAATGAGGGAGGAAAAGACACAGAGACATGGGAAATGATTTTTACATTTTTTTAAAGTCAAGGATTTATTTTCTTTGAAGAGGCAATGTAATGGTTTGCAGCAAAATTACAAGGAGATTTTACTAAGCACTTTAGGATTTTAGTCATTTTAAGTGCATTGTGCCATCAGATTAATCCATCAGTGTAATTATTATTTTTATTTTTTAATTTTTGTTTTCATAATAAAAGAAGGCATCGTACAGAATATAAAGCTTTGACATGTAAAACCTTTAGTATGGATCAAGTCTTTTTAGTTTCTTTAGCAGAGCTCACAATCCTTTCTTTTCTCAAAAACCTGAACCTTTACAGAAATATCTGCATTAGGCACCCTGCTGTATTATACACTCCTGTGATAACTATATGTTCGGTGTTAAAATATTTATTCTACATCTCGTTCATGTTTAAATAGATTTCTGTATGTGTCACCCGACAAACTGTGATCCTTGATGCCACAAATATTTGACATAATGTCATATTAAGTGAGCTCAAAATGCTAACAAAGTGCAATCAGTAATCAAAACTCTAGACATCTATGTAAAGGTTTGTTTGTCTGTGTGTGAATTATGTTGAATATAATATATTCTGTATTATATGTTCTGTACTGAAGACTGTTTAATTGCCGTTAAATCAAAATTCGAATAGTGTATTGATCTCACCTCGGACTTGACCTTTTTATAAATTTTTCACCTGATGAGTAGAAAGGTCTGCTAATCAGAAATGTTTTATATAATGGCGTACAAGAATTGTCAGTCATTCTTTCTGGAATGGGGTTTTTATGACAGGCTCCCTATCATCCCTCCTCTTTGCCGTTGCCCTTTTCTGACCTTTCGTGGTGCCCAAACATGTCTGGGTTATATATCTTCTGTCCCGGGTGCAGCCTGGCCTATTAGCTAGTCTCTAAACCTCCAGTATAGAGGATCAAGCCTAGGCGTTTCTACACTTCATTCATTTTGTTGCTCCCCAGCGATCGGTGGCCCTTGCCTCCAAATCCCTCCTTTATAGTGCACTGAAGTGACAAAGGCAGCCTTGTCTTTCATTTCCTTGATGTGCTCCGTACAGCTCGGTGGCTTTTGTGTTGTATTGATGCAAACATTACCATAAACTGCCACCCAGGGACCCAAAACAATTGACTAACTGTTCCCAAATCAAATACACTTCAGCTGGTCATATGCTAAGTGTAAGTTTGGTTAGGTTGAGTGCTAAAAGTGCTGTTTCCTGTCCAGCCTGGACCAGCACTAAGCAAGGGGACGCACACGCAGGGACGCCTGTAGGCACTGACAAAGGGGAATCAAATTTGTTGCACAGAATCCCTGTCTTCATTTCTGATGAGTCAAATCCCCCCACCCCTCCGATTTCTCTCCTTCGCCTCTTCATTTCTCTCTCTTTCTCTTTCGGTGGCTCTCACCTTCTGTTCAGGTTCAACAATAGTGGGATTACACTTTAAAGAAGCTGCGCTTCAGCTGAGAAAGAGGGCTTTGGCTGGGATGAGTGTTTAAAATGAACCGCCTTTGAAACCATGGACATTAATTACCGCCGTGGCAGAGAGAGACAAATACTTCACTCATTACCAATGGAAATCGTGGGAGGAAGGAAGGAGGGAGGGGACTGTGGGGGAATTTCAAAAAAGTTTCTTGTGTTGTAAATGTGAAATTGTGCCTGACTCTCTCTCTCTCTCTCTCTCTCTCTCTCTCTCTCTCTCTCTCTCTCTCTCTCGCTCTGACACTTAATGGGAGGGTCATTTGCTTCTCAGAACTTTGGTAGGGATCTCAAAGTCAAGCTTCATAGAGAGTTGCTTTATTCAGTTTCCAATACATGGAACAAAAAAAGCGTCAGCTGCATGTTTGATGTGTGCCTCGTAAGAGCAGAAAGAAGGAATTGTGACGAGTGTGCAGTAATGAAGGTGAAACTACTTGTCATTACATGCTTCATTTCTTTAAACATGCTAATCCTTCTGAAGCTATACATTTACACTGCCGTTTGTAGCACACATCAATATTTATAACCAAGCTAATGCAGGCAGGTTCAGGCAAGAATATGGGACGTATATGCTTTCTTATCACTTGTGTTCCCAGGCTGTAGTCAGTCTTCTTTCATTCTTTCATCCTGTATTATATACTGTGGAAATTACACATATCGGAGATTGCATGTGAAATCATGTAGGTGCTACTTTGCTGCACTCACCATGGGTCATATGATGATGGATATGTTGATTTCTTTTGTCAGGCTGAGTGGATTCATTCTATACGAACTGTTTATGTGAGAATTAAACATAGAAATTAGTTCGAAGTTTGCATTTAAATGACAAGGAGAAGCTTTGTCCCAATTAACATACATGATAGTTTTTGATATCAGTGCATAAAATCTAATAAATAATATATTTCATTTCCACACAGAAATCTTTTTTTTTCTTTGCAGCCACCATTTTGCTTGACATGCATAGTAATGCATCATTTACAGCATTTTTTTTAAAGGTATTTAACATATTACTGAATAAATGATCATTTTTCAGTTTACACTGTTTGCACAAAATGTATATCCTCCACCCTTTTTTAACTTTTATAACGCCACAAATACCCATTGATCATGACCATAGTCATAGTCATATTAAAATATGTTTGTTTTTTTAAACCAAAATGCATTATTCGCATCCATTGTTTTCAAAGTCTGATATTTTTGTAGACATTAAATCATATATTTTGTGGCACTCCTGTTCTTCTGCCACCTGTGGTCCTATCGCATATTGCAAAAATTTTAATATCATGGTATGGCTTATTTGCCTAATTGCCCACCCCTGGGCTCCAGTCGCTCGACCCCCCACAATTATTAACACCTGTCACACCTGTGTTTGCATTACTGGTGTGTGTGTGTGTGTGCATATTTCCTGTTTCCTCCTAAGCCTTGATGCATGTTTACATATATTTATGCGATATTTTCTACTTCCTCATGTGCGCTTGTATCCATCTCTGTGTCTTGCGTGGTAATGCAGCGTAATAGAGGCGTCACAGTCTTATGCATTAATGCATTTATAGACCTGAGATTAGGATGGAGATTGAATGAAACAGTAGTGATGAGGAGAAATCTTTTCTTACAGACATGCTTAACGCCAGGAATTTTCACAGGATTAATGATTAGCACATTGCAGCTTGTTTTTTTTCCCCTTCCTGTGTAATATTTTAGGGTAATAAACACAGTTTTGGTAACATAAACAATGATATCGGAGGCTGCGTGTGCAGATTGTACAGGTTGATGTGACATGAAGATGATTGTCACATGGTGCGTGTTATTGAGGGTGTGCTGTGCTGACTCCTTTAATCTGGACTGATGATTTTAAATGTGATTACAGAATCAGCCACAATTCTGTGGAACACAGTGGCCTCATTTATTGTACTTAATGTGCAGATTCATGTAAAGAGACAATGGTCAGCATTTGTAATGCTCCCACCCCTCCCTCTGCTTTTTTCTCTCTACCATTTTTTTCTCTTTCTCTCTCTCTCTCTCTCTCTCTCTCTCTCTCTCTCTCTCTCTATCTCTATTCTTCCCTCTGAGATTGAGCTCAGCAAGCCATGTCGGGTAACTGAATGCAACAGACCAATAGGAGGCATAGGTAGACCGTGGAAATTAGAACTGCTGGAAATTTAACAAGACGACGACCTTCTGGTTCTCACAGAGCAGCAAAGACGACACATTTCAGACAGGAATGTTTTTAAATGCAGCTGTGTTACAATTCAGCTAATAACCATTTGCATAGCGAAGATGGTCGTAATAACAATTTTAATTACAGCAGTTACCTACAGTGCTACATTTATAGCATACATATTTTCTGTTATTATTTCCACTATGCACCCTAATACCAATACACTTTAGAATCAAACAGAGAATTATATAAATTGTTAATCTATAAAACATGTATTAAAACATAGCTAACAGCTATTACTAATAACACACTTATGTCTGACCCTTCACAATTTCGTATGCAAGAGTACACAATTGCACAAAAGACTTCTGGTTGAAAACTGCATGGATGTTGAAGTCATAATTCAGTGTTTTATGTGATGTATGTTCATATTAAAGAACCGGAGCAGAGAGGTCACACTGCACACACATGTACATATGACTCACTCCCATTTACATTCCTGCATGTTGTGACTAAGTGTAAGCCGAGACGTGCCGGGGCCCGAGTTTTCTGGAACAAAGAGAAGCGTGTGTAAGAGAAGTGTGAAGCCATGGTTAATTATGCCAGCTGCTATGGCGGCTAGCATTGGCCTTTAATTCGTGATGGCATGGAGAAGAAGGAAGCGTGTTCTGGAGGATGGTGACAACGAGGCCAGAGACAAGGGCTGAGAGAAATGAAGTCAGGAGGCTCAGGAGGAGTCAAGGACCTTTGAAATGATAGAGTGAGATTATCAATAAAATCAGCTGCCTTGAAAACCAGGAGCCATTCTACTCCTGAAATAATACTAACACCTGAGGCAGTAGGAAAAAAAAATTGAATACAGTATGTATGTATGTATGTATGTATGTATGTATGTATGTGTATGTTTATGCGTATATTTTTTTAAATTAGAAATGAACATATTGACCGCAGATTACTTTTAGATTAAATCAGTATTCTAATTATATATATATAAAGCATAGATAAAATATTTTGTAGCAAATGTTGTGTTGTGTGTTTCGTGTGTAATGTAGCATTGAGGTTTGAATTTGTGGAATATATTGTGAAGTAGTTCTTGCAGAACTTTTCTTTTTCCTCACATGCCCTTAAACAGTTGTCTCTCAGTTCACAAGTGATGATTCTGCAAGTATTAATGTAACTACAGAAAAAAAAAATTAACAGAAAAACTACTCCTGTGTCATGGGGCTTGGATTCAAATGCTGCTGCTTGGAAAATTCAGCTCAGCCTTCCTGAGGTAGACACGTCGGCTTAGAGAGAGGCACAGCAGAGCTTCGCACCTTCAGCCGAGGCAGCAGCATGAGAAGGCCTCAGGCAAGAATAGTACGTGATCTGATTCATGGGCCGAGAAGAGAGCAGAGGACGAATCGCATTTTCTCCTCCCTCGATCCCTCCCTGCTCAGGTAAAACAGCAAAATGGCCTGTGTTAGGGCCTCTCTCCTGTGACTGGCCACAATCACCATAATGCCCACGCTTTAGATGCCGAGGTCCACAGGGCACTCGGATCAGGAAACGTTCACTCCCCAGCCACCCCCGCCCACTTCGTTTGTTACCTGTTTGGTGTCAGAAAATTTGGCATCGAGGGAGGAGCGCTCTGGCTAGAGATTTCATTTATTTCCCTAAACATACGTTAAGCCATTGTTTCTGTTCGCCCTCCCCTCTTTCTTCCTGTTTTGCCGCGGAATCCGGTTGCCTGGCTAAGATGAATGGCGAGTGTGTAAAGGAGTTGACACCACAACACTTACTGGGAGGCAGCGCAAGCGGCCCCTGGTGACCTGCGATTCAAGCCCCAGATTATGGTTGTTCATTGTTTGTTTCTCTACTTCGCTGTAGTTGAGCCGCAGACTATCGCTGCAGCGTACACACAGAGTAAACCTTTTCCCTGCCAGGCAGATTGATCGGATCCGATTAGACTTGTGTGAGACGAGCTGAGTGATTCTCATAAACCTGTGTTTAATGCAAAATTAGTTCTTGTTGCGTAGCCAGCGTTTTTAGACAATAAATATCTCAGTAGTTATACCATTACATTTTGAGTACCTTTGAATTTAAACTTTACTATTATGTTATATACTATTATACACTCCTTGCTCTGAGGTAGCTGCATCCCTATTTCTATTTTTATTATACTCACCTAATAATTTATAGTAGTTCCTATGAATAACAATATGTTTATAAGACTTGTAACTTAAAAGTAAACTAGGACTTAAAGGGGTTAAGATCCGTCTCCTTGTCTGTTCTCATGATTCTGAAAATATTAATGTATTATTCAAATATAACTCCAGAAGAAATTAATCAAAACCCATTGAACCACTGGTGTGTCATGGGGCTTGGATTCAAACACTGTTTTCCACTGCTTGGAAAATTGCAAATTTAAACCAGCCTTTCGTCACCGGTTGTTATTCAGATTTACCTTTAAGGGTATAAATTGAAGTCTTTTCAACTTAATGATTCATAAATGTAAACCTTTAAATACCTGCTTGCACACACAAGTCTCTTTTTTGACTCCAGCTCTTTTTATAAATGTAACGTTTACTGTACATTTTAAATTTGTGTCCGAAGGACTTAAAAAAATCATGTTTCTTTTTATTTTCTATATGATTATATGCTTTGTATATTGCAGGCAGTGTTTTCTCTTGGCCAGTGATCAATCAGAGTGTGGTATATGACAGGATTTCAGTTTCCACAGTTGCTCAGAATAATGAAAGCCTTACTGTTGCTGCTGGCTCAGAAATGGGCCTTTAGTGACAGAGCCAAACCACCCCGAGCATGAGCCCTTCAGCTTGCTTTTTATAAACGCAGTGACAACCAGTACAGGTAGATTTTACCCGATCTCGCCCTGTTCCATTTCCATAAGGATTTGTATATGTCCTGCTAACAGCCAGTGAAGCAAGGTGTTTTTTTTCTTTCCTCGGCACGGTTTACGTCCTGCTGTTGCTGATGTGATCGCGGGCTGGTCAGAGCTTGAACAAAGAGGTTTTGGGCTTCACATGAACAGCAGGTGTGCTTCCCCTCCGAGTCAATTTCCTACCTACGGTGGCTCACTCTCTCTGCCTTGATTTCTCACCTCGGCAATATCCAACGCTGATATTCCAGCCTCTTTCGAGGTCACGCCATGCATCTGCTTTCCACCGCTCGGAATGGGGAGGGGACGTATCTTTGGGGACACGGCACTCGTTGCCGTGTTTTGTTTTCCACACCTTTTGCCATATTCCCAGTGCAAGACTGTTGCTCTTCGTATTTCTCTCCATTGTTTTTTCACCACGGGTGGCCAGTTTCATCCAGACCACTTCTAATTCTGTTATGGGTTAAGGGTAATATTATCACCACATCTCTTTCTTTTTTTTTTTGACAGGAATGGTGTGATTTTTGAGATGGTAGAAATATAGTTTTATTGTTCGTATGTGTGGTAATATGTGTGATCCATGATCTCTGTTTTACAGTATTAGGTAGCCTTGATTGATCTACTTCATTGAGATGTTTTTGCAACCCACATCACCTTTGTGATCTTTGTTAGCATTATTAGTGTTGACTAATATTAGTATTAATATTGGTACTGTATGATAGTTGACCTTGGAGAAGGTGACATACACAGTATTACTTCAGTTTGTACACTGTGACTTAACAATAGACGACTTTGTAATAAATAATTTGCTGACTTCATAAAGTCACTGTTCTCTCATATTCTATCATGAATAGTTTGTGTTCAAGTTCATATGTAAAATCTATATAAATGATAATGCAAGACATAAAAGTCAAAATTTGTGTATCAGGAATCCATTTATAAACTCATGGTGCCATCCAATGTATATTTACCCTCTGTATGTTATTATTTATAATGACATTCAGAATCAAAATCAGACCAACTCATATATACTTCCTTGATACTTCCTCATTTATATTTTTATTTAATATACTTTTAAAGTCAGATGAGTATCGATTTCGACCGATACGATGCGCAAGGTATCAGTATCGTGTCAACTGTAATAAAAAGTTCTTATGAAACCATATAAGCTGAAAATCATCTGAGGTTCAGTCAGTCGATTTTATAAGATAAGTCTGATATTTATTCCAGGTTATGTTAAAGTTCTGAGAATAAGGAAGAGGAAAAGGGTTCTTGCGTCTTAGGTCTCCTTTCTTGCCACATGCTACCATAGCGACCAGCAATGCTAACAGGGATGTCATTAATGTGATGTCCATTACTGTTGAAGTGTCTCACCCTTGGAAATGAGACCTCCTTAATTGTAAGTGTGATAGTGCTCAGACACAAGCCTTCAGCCAATGTGTAGTTCATTGCATTCTTTTACAGGAGGTGCAACAAACAGCACTGTTGCATGATGGGTAGAAAGTTTAGTGTCCTTTTCTTCTGAAGAAAGCAACAGTTGAAGACACATTGCATTTCTAAAGCTCTAAAGATCTGGATGACGTGACAACGACATGGTGTACTTATTTGCTAGCGACTGTTTATAGCAGATGTAATGTAAGAGCAGGGCGTTCCACAACTTATGCAAATATGGCTAAGAGGTAAATCATATTTGTTTTATTAGTTAGCAAATTGTAACAGGAAGCAAATTGCTGTTGTTTAAAATGAATGAAAAACTTTTCTAGAGGAAAATAATCAACAATCAACTTTGCAGTGGTAACAGTAATTCTCACTAGTCAGTGTCAATAATTATGTTTTCCCCGCCAAGTTCTCAATAAATAAGCTATGCTCATTCACTGTGTGACATCATGGCATGCAACATGTTTTTTAGGAGATACTTGTAATTACTGGTAGATCCTGGTAAAGGATCGTTACTATTCTCTAACCAAGACATGGTAGAAATAAAAGATGAGAAAGTCTCAGAAAATGATTTTTAAGTCTAAACTTTAAATTTTTAAGTTTAAGATTTTTACGTTTAAAGTTTCATTTTAGTTTGTTAAGTTTGTAAACGTAACACTTTGTTAATTGTTTACTTTAAACTAGACCCAGAAGAGGATCTTGCTTTTGTCATTCATAGCAAATGTGGTTATTGTAGCATCACTTCTAGCTTAGAACTAATCGCTATCAGATTGGATTTAGAAATCCATTAAAGCAGACTTTAATCTTATGCTTGAGTTTGTCATCTAATGTACTTTTCATATGCTTGGGTCAAAACATGCTTTCATATGAGAGCTACAGCAATCATTTGGAGCCACTTCTACAGATAAACATGTCATGGCAAAAACAAAAACAGGATCTTCATCTATGTGTGGAAAAAAAAGTACAAAGCAGAAAGCGTGATTAGCATACCGAAGCTCTGGACAAAATGTTCTGAATATGACATGATAGTTTTTCCTCTGCTCTTCAAAGCAGTTGTTTTCATTTGTGTTTAATTAAGGCCAAAATCCTCCGTGGACGGTTGTGCAAGCAGTGACGATGCTTCGTGTAAGCAGCCAGACAAAGGTCACGCTATGAAAGAACGCCTGAGAGAGAAGGAGAGAGAGAGGGAGAGAGAGAGAGAGAGAGAGCATATGCAAAGAGCAGCAACACAAAAGCGTTAATGTATTAAGCAGCGTGGCTTCACTTTCAAAGGGACTAATTAATAAAACAGGAGTGGCCCTCTCATGTCGCCTGTCAGCGTGGACAAAAGCAGGCCTGTTAAGCTGCGGTCACTCGTATTCCCCTGCCAGCCAGCTCAAGCTGCCCAGATGATGGGAGGCCCTTTTTTGCCACAGGCAAGGCAATCGCTAATCAGCTGTTAATGGGCTTAATTGGACGTTAAAATATCTTAACGTACGAAACAGACGACTCTCGGGCATATGGCCACTGCACGTCCCAGCTGGCGCTCATTTGAATCAACGCGCTTTATTGTTTCACATTAGACGTCCCTACGATTATTACAGCATCTGATCTGCAGCTCGTTTTGTAAATTTTGTTAAACAACGTTTAAGCAAATTATTCAGATGTACAGGAAAGTATAACTATCCTGAAACAGGGTGAGAAATGAACAGGCAAATAAAGGGAAAATGTCAAACATTTCTCAGTGCTGATTTGAAGAACCCTGTGTGAGATGTGTGGAATAATTAAACCAGCATTAAGAAGAATTCTGGCAGAATATTACATCTTTGACAGTCCAGAAGATGCTCAAGTGATACGAAAGAATTTAGAGGTGGCCACACGTTTGCCTAAGGAATGTGCAAACTTTTGAGCAGACTTCGTTGTTATTTGTTCACACTCATTATCTTAATATCTTTATATGCTGATACGATCATTCAGGAACAGCTGTAAAACTTAACAATGTCCTGCCAGTATAATGTCTTTCTTTTATTGTAGGGGTGTGAAAACTTTTGTAAAGGTGTTTTGTAAAAGCATTTAAGCGAGGGGGAAAAATTATACATACATACATGTATAGATAGATAGATAGATAGATAGATAGATAGATAGATACACACACACACACACACACACACACACACACA
>JAQLOM010000019.1:13117849-13138179 GCA_030068315.1 Chrysichthys thysi
CTTTCTTTCTTTCTTTCTTTCTTTCTTTCTTTCTTTCTTTCTTTCTTTCTTTAACCATCTTTAATTCTTTGATGAACTTAAACCTAATAGTTACAGCAAAATGCTTTTACACAGCTTGACTAACAAGACTGCTAAAATAAACAGTACAGTAAGAATAGGGAGAGTAAACACAGACTAAAGTCCTCAGGGTAAAAATATACCTATATAACAAATACATCTCACAGATATCACTAGATAAACATGAGGATAAAATCATAGTACACAATACAGTACTTGAGTAAATCAGACATCCACTGTAAATTATGCAAGATTTAAAAAAAATGCATGTATGTGTTTGAAAACTAGTCTTAAAATGACCAGTGGATAGTTTTGTATAATTATAGGGATTAATGAAATGCGGTACACTCATGTAGCCTCACTTACAGAGTGGAAAGCTTTTCAGTTGGCTCCTGGTACTAGCTAGGTTTTTATTATTATTTTTTTTTTATTTTTCCAGACCGAGGGAGGGAGGGAGGGAGGGAGGGTTTGAAGGGGAGATGTAATTTCTGGAGCGGTATGGCTGCTGTTGCCATGTTGATGTTGATGTATTGCGGATTCATGCAGTGTGAATCTCTGCTGAGTCCCGCCTGGACCTCATTTGCTTTGGGGGCTGAGGAAATGCAATTTCGCTCTAGTCTCCCCATGAACACTGAAAACCAACCGTGTGTGCTGCCGAAATTTCCCACTCCAGGAGGGAGGAATCTGTCCCGCCCTTGGCCGAATGCACAATTTCAGCGTAAACCATTGTCCATATGTATAGATGCTGCATCCAAATAATGTAATTTGGAACCGATTGGCGCTTTTGCTTCTAAACTTACTGCACTATCGTGCTCGCTGTATGCCACCATCAATCATGTATGTATGGACGAATCAGGGTCTGTTTTTTTTACAGCGTCACACGTCACTGTATTATCACCTTTTCCTCTGATAAGGTGGAACTGTTTACTTCCTTTAGCTCGTCTCCTCATTTATACACCGAAATACCGTGTGCCAGGCTGACCTTTTACACCAGAATAGCAAAAAGTCAAGGTCGTTTTAGTCTGCGTATTTAACATTATTCACTCTGGCCAGCAAATAAAGGATCCTCTTTGACAATTCTTATTTGATTCGCTGAAAGGTCAGACTTGGCATTATTTTACTCTTTAGACTGTTAGGAATGATTCTGCTTTTGTGACATGTAAATGTTTAAGTATTCAGAAAAGTTGAAAGATTTGTGTCTGAAATACAGCAAAACAATAGCCTGCACATTATTTTTTTTTATATCATATGTGCTTTTTCCATTATTCAATATCGAATTAAAGCTATTTCAGTCCGCACAATAATTTAAAACACAGTAGTCAGTCCGTTAATATAATAATTATAATAATAAGAGTTTTATATCAAATTAGCATGATCATTAATGATTTTAAGAAACCAAAGCTATACATTTGAGTAAAATATGCTTAATGTTCAACAAGGACAAGTGAGATCAATGAATGCAAATTATATTTAACAAGCACTAAATTTGTTGCGCACTTAGCCATGTACGTAATGCAGAAAATTGCTTTTATGATGTTCTGTTTGATCACGATGATGTGCTCCATCACAAGCTCACGTCTTGACCCATTTTCAGACAGAGTTTAGGGATTTTATGTACACAAAAACAGGAAATAGGGAACACATGCATGTAGTAACTAATTAGAGTAAGAACAGGAAGCCATACCAAATAAGGAAAGTGGAACAGCCAGAACAGAAGTGTAGAATATGGGATGCCATATGAGTCAAAAACTCAGGAGGATGTGATATGTGGAACTTTTCTTTTAGATGGGGGAGGCATACTCTCTCTCTCCGTTGTCTGTCAGAACGACACGAGGCAATTGTAGATGGCTATGAGCTCATGTATGCGGAATAGGGTGGATAAAAAATCCGTGAAAATCCGTGATACATGGATGCTACCCCCAAAAGTTTTTTCTTTTTTATAGTTATGCCCTAAATGCTCCTCCCACCCTCATTAAACACATTCTAGACTCAGTGAAACACATAAAGAAAACATTTGCGAGCACATAGCGAGATGAATTTTGTGTATAATTCATAGAAATATCACATTTATAGTGAGTACTGTAATGTGCTGTATACTACACTAGCGTAGCCTGTACTTATATTTTAGATACTGTATGTATGTAGTACACTAGCCTATCCTAGGCTTTTTTCTATACTGTATAATACTGTAATTAATAAACACTTGCTACACTGCCCTACAAAGGCAGAACGCCATAACATCAAGTTACATAACAAGCAAGTTAAGGTCTTTTGCCTTTGTAGGGCAGTACAGATTGGATTTTAGAACCATTACAGCTGCCATAAACAACAGATGGTACTGAACCAACATAGGCAACTGAATCAAGAAACAGCTGTTTGACCAATTCCACCGTCGAAAAATCCATATAAACAATTGACTAGAGGTTTTGCGGATGGCGTGAAATACAGGGGAAATCCGCAAAAAATATAGATATATTCTAAACAAAAACCCGCGAATAGCCTGGGACGTGAAACGTGACCCACGATGTATCAGGGGATTACTGTGTGTGTGTGTGTGTATGTATGTATATATATATATATATATATATATATATATATATATACACACACACAATGGAACCTTGGACTGCAAGCATAATTCATTCCATCAAAGGGGGTTTCCCCATAAGTCTTAGTCTTAGATCCTTGTCATGTCGTACAGCACATAGGGTGCCAAGCGTCCCCCACGGGGCTCGGTTGACATTTCTGTAGCTGAGTGCATTCTACAGGGTGAGGTCGCTAGCCCAATGCCCAACCCTCCCCTAACTCGGGTTCATGCGCACGCGCACGCACGCACGCACGCACGCACACACACACACACACACACACACACACACACGGTAGCCAATCTACCTAATGTGCATGTCTTTGGACTGTGGGAGGAAGCGTACCCAGAGGAAACCCACGCGGGCACGAGGAGAACATGCAAACTCCACACAGAAAGGCACCCATGCCGAACCCTGGGCTCGAACCCAGGACCTTCTTGCTGTGAGACAACAGTGCTAACCACTTAGCCACCGTGCTGCCCTTACCCATAAGAAATAATGGAAACTCAGATAATTTGTTTCACAACCCACAAATATTTATATATAAATGACAAAATATAATACAAAATATAAAGTAAAATACATAAAACTGTTATGAATTTGCCCGTGCGGAGTGTACGCGTGCAGCCCACCTGTTCTGAACACTCCCAATAGCAGCACATGTCAGAGAACTCACACGCTAAAGACTACTTCCTGCTTTTTTTCCGCAACGCCACAGTGCGTCACATGGGTGGTGACAGGTGTATTGGGACTGATTGCAGGAGCTATAAAAAGACTCACAAAGCACGTGAGGATTAGTTGCCATTTTCCGCGCTCTTGCCAAGCCTTTCTATTCCCGTGTTTGCTTTCTCCGGTTCCGACTAAGTTTCTGCTTCTTGTTATTGAGCCACACCACACCTGACAAAAACAAAATAACCTGCACTTTACCTTTAAAAAGCCTCGTGGCTGATGTGAGGGAGAGGGGAGAGGACTTTCACTTTTGACTTTTGCCTTTCACTACAACTCACAGAAGTCTGTCGGCTCACTGGGATCTTTTTCTTTTCGTGCGACTTTAACAAGGAAACTATCCAATGATCACTGCTTTTGCCTCCTTTTGAGGATTTTGCGAAACTGCGACATTGCATCGTCATTAAACAGATTCATCGCTCACACTGCTACAGCCTTTTCCGGGTGGTGCTTTTCTGCAAAGTTTTGCACTCATCCACATTTTACACATCTCCCTGCTTTCATTTGAAGAGTCTTTTTCTGCGTTAGCGCGGATGTTGACTATGTGAGTGAGCCACAATGCCACAGTGAATGAGAAAGAGAAGTTGTGATCACGTGAGGCTACAATCACTATTCGTATTGCAAGACATCGCACGTTATCCAAGTCATAATTTATTAAAATGTCTTGCTCGTCCTGCAAAGCACTCGCAGACCAAGTTACTCAGACCAAGTTACTCGCAATCCAAGGTTATATAGTTGATCAGTCAATCCTCTCATCTACGGACACCACATTAATGCATATCGGATGCAATGGACAAAATCTGCCAGTCTGAGTATATAATCCATTAGCCAGAATGTCTGGTATGAAAGCTTTAAAATCCCGGATGTAGTGATCTGAATTCATCTGATCTGATTCCTGTAGTTCAGCAATTGCCGCTAGGTGGTGGCAGCGTGCGCGCAACTAGTTGTTTACAAGCATCGGTTGAGCTGTCATTGTGAAGCTATACTGGTTTTTTAGCGATTATTTGGTGTTTTTCATTGTTTTTCTGCCCAGTGCCATCATTATGCCACCCAAAGATTTCTGGTGGTAAAAGAAAACGTGTCATTGAAATCTTAGTATTGGCCAGAAATTAGAGTTTATTAAGAAGTCCAGTGTTTCTGACTGGGAGTATGGTGTGAACACATTTAAGGTAAATGACATTTACAATTGTATTTACATATTTATTTACATTAGTATTTAATGTACTTACCTATTTATGTACTTACCTATTAAGTAAAATTCTTTTTGTGTTTAAACGGAAATGACGTATGACCACAGAAAATATTATACGTGCGTATGACTGGGAAACAGCATAACTAGCACTTACATTTTAACGAATCACTTCATTTGTGGACGCCATTTTCATATCGTCTTTATGAATTGTTATTATTTGGGTGAGAGTTATTTTACTAATATTGAAAAGAAGTAAACACCTATTTGGTAAGTAATTATTTAAAAAAACTTTGATCTAAATATATATAAAATTCTTTTTACGTTTGAAACAGAAATGACGTATGATATATATAATTATAAATCTATAATTTTAGATATAATTTTTTTTCTAGTTTGTGTGTATTTTTGAATTGTGATAGATATCCATCATGCTCAGCTTAGGAGAAAAAGAACTTCTGTATTACATTTTGCTATCTTCAAATTCAAATGAATCAGTTGGATGGTTTTAAGGCATCATCTCAGAATCCTTATCTGTACGTCTTTTTTATACCAACCCAAGTGTTTTCACTGTAATTCAAGACACTCTGCGTCAAAAGACTGAGAACCTTCATAGGCCCAACACTTATTTAAGTATTAATGCCTGGTGTGTTCCTGGCTGGATGTGAGTGCTACTGAGAGGTGACAGGAGTGTGTTTTGTGATGCCTCTGTGTGCTATCTGACTCACCAGATTGCTAAATGAGCTGGCCTGTGGAGCAGAACGTGGCCCAGAGAGGATTAGCCGGGCCTCTCTGAGCCTCACGCCTGCAAATCAACCCCATTGTCTTGGCTCCATTTGAATAACAATGCAGGATGTAAGCTTACATTTTTTTTTGATTGTACACCATCAGGAAGCCGATGGAAATACACTTATATGGAGCATATAAATAAAGCCGGGCTGAAGCCAGAAGGCTGGAGATAAGAAGCCGCTGAGGCAGGACGGAGTATCTTCTGAATTAAAGCTGTCCTCATCCCTGACTGGTGAGAGGGCTAATGTTAAATGAAGAAACATGATGAACATGTGCAAACGGAGTATCGTTTGTTAATTGATTTGTTTGGAGCGATGCCAGCCGAGCTTTCAGTAATGCCAGTAAAACCCTTAAATGCATATTGATATATTGATTCTGAGCCGCTGGGAGCTCCCCTGTCCCAAGAGCCGTCCTCACGCCTTTCCCGTCACCGCTGATCAATCGCCTGAGAATTACGCTTTTACATAACAGCTGGTTTTGCTCACCTCAAGGATGATGTCACGCAGCTGTTTAGCGCTCCGTCATAATTAGTATCGACTGAACACCTGTAAATAACACGACCCAGTGATGAGCAGGCATGTCCAAGATGCTTACGCCTTAAATCTGGCTAACCAAAGATGGATTCGGGTCAGTGTCACTCACGACCTTATTTCACAGTGAGACAGGATTATATCTGATTTATGCAAACCCTACGATCATGCACATTTCAGTTGCTTGTGACAGTTTGGAATGATGCCTGATATCACAACTTTAGTGACAATGTAAATGCAGTAAAATAATCACCAAAGGGGTGGTGAAAAGAAGTGAATTATTTTTCAGCAACAGCATATATTTTGCTCTCTCCTGTCACAGATATCTACCATCAGTTACTTTTTAATTTTTATCCATTTATAGTTGTGGGATGATCTCAAACACGTGCCTTCCAGTTTTCGCTTATGTTCTTCAGCAGCCTACCTTATTTTGCTGTTTCTCTTGAAAAATAAGCAAAAATAAATAAATACATATTGTCATGTCACCGAGACACATAAAAGCTTAAACTTTTTAAAGGTACGGCTTTACCTCAGACTATCACAAAATGGTGACACTGGAGACTCCTTCCATAAACATTAAATAAACGTTTCCTGATAATAACTTCACCATATCATATGTTATGCATGTTTTTGTAATTTGTTATTCTTTCTGCTGTACAAGCTCCTGTGAAAGAGCGACTGCTGTAGAAATTATAACTTTTTAATGCACAACTATTTAGCACCATTTTTTAAAAAAAATAATAATGCAGATTTATGAAACAGACTCACCCGATCTGACCATGACCAGCATCTAAAGAAGCAAAAGCCCTCGGGAAATGCAGGTCAACAAATTCTTTCATCTTTAAAAGTCAATCATGCACAAAATGCCACTTTCTTTTCCATCAGGAAGATCCGTATCATTTTCACTTTGCACTCGAGGTCTTCAACCTTTAGGTTACCGGTAAAGCGTAGCAGGGCTATTTCTAACACCTCGCCCGTGAAAAACCTGAAAAGTGCTTGTGATAATGACTCCTGGCAGGTTTTACAAGATCCCGAAATTAAATGCAATCAGAGCAGATATCGGTAAGACTTAATGAGATCAGGAAGTATCACTTACATCACTCCATCAATCAAAGAGAGGAAAAGTAGAGTGGCTTGGCATGCCAATTGAACTGCTTCAGGGATGCCCAAGTGGAGATTCATTAATGACTTGTTCATTTACATTTTATCAATCCTCTGGCAGATGATGAACCAGGATGCCAATTAGTTAATGTGTTTGCTTAAACTCCCAACACTTGGTAATTACCAAGAAACAGATCAAGAGAACAATTCATCAGTTAATGGTTAATCAGAGCAATAATCTCTGTACTGCTGTCAAATAGATTTGACTGCTCTCCACACAGTCTGCCTCTCTTTTTATAATTACACCAGACAGGCCTGGTGAAGAATAGAAAGCATATTTTATGAAACACGAATAAAGCAGTTCGACATTCGGTTTTGTTCGTAATTAATCCCAGATCAAAGCGTTAATTACAGCTGTTTCTGAAAGCCTTCTTCTGAGTTTCTCATCATGCTGGGAACAATATTTTTTCAGACGAATTAAAGTATTCTCTCTCTCTCTCTCTCTCTCTCTCTCTCTCTCTCTCTCTGTTTGTGTGCGTGTGTGGGAGAGCAACAGAGGGTCTTTCCATTAGTGCCTTTCAGGCTCCCTCAAGTGTTGATGCTCTGCGCTCGATGTAGGATATGGCTCGGTGCCGTCGGACATGATCAGGCATTTTCCTCCCACAGCTATCTTTGTTTCTCTCAACCCCCAGATTGGACACAATAAGAAATCGGCGCCGGGTTTTACACTCGGTATCTGTCAAACGCAGATACAGCGACCTCGGAAATATACAGGGGAGACGCTTTTTATGGCACTTTTGGAAGGTTCTTTTTTTTTTTCTTTACCAGGCGCAGTAATTGAAAACATGTCTAAATCCGAAGGCCTTTAAATGTCAAGGTCAAACTTACAGACTCTTGTATGCGTTGATGGTACAAGTGTATTACTAGAGGTAGAGACACCATACACTGCAGTGCAACGTCAAAAATTTGGGAGCGCCTGCTGTTTTGTGGGTGGCGAAATATAATGTTTTTTTCCCCTCATGTTGATGGAAAATAGAGAAAAAATTTTCTATGATTCAGTAAAGTCGTGATTAAAAGTTCAAAGATGACAGGTCTGTTTCTGAGCTTCTTCCAAATCCGTGGTGCTTTCCATACACACAAACATGTTTTCATCGATATTATGTTCATATAATTTCCTGCAAAGCTTCACACCTGCATTTCTAAGAGATCTTATACAGATGAAGGTGCATCGCAGCTCCTCCGTGCGCTTGATGAAGTTGACCTTGAAGAAAAGCACGACAATGAATTCACTTAATAAACCAGCATGAAACTTGGTACTGAGAGGTGTGTGGTATTGTTTGGGGGTACGAGACAGGACACGGAGGCCATGTGGGACGAGCAGCGGCATACGGCTTCACAGGAGGCACTGCATGCAGAATTGACAAGAGGATGTAGAGGGGAAAAAAAGGAGGCAGGCCAGGATGAATAAAACAAATCTAGGAGTCTGACTGGAGGTGCTTTTAAAAAATTCTGTGTCTTCATTTACGCTGGAGAATAATATAATATCCCTGCAGGAGGCCAGGCCAGAGATGGGCCGCAGTCACACACGGGCAATAAAAAATAAATTAAAAGATGAGGGAGACAGAAACAAAGAAGAGAGGGTTGAAAATAAATAAGGGCCGCGATGCCAAACGTCGGGCTTTGCTTTTTCATTGCAAAAGGTGGCCAGCCCACTGTAAAAAATGGATCATGCCATGCCTCAGAGAGTTAACTTAGTTCTTTAGTTTTTTTTTTGTTTGTTTTTTTTATGGCAAAAAAAAACTTTGTAATAGAAGTTGAAAGACACTTCCACACCCCGTATTTTTTTTTTCAAAACATATGTGTGAAAACCAGAGGCCTGCCGTTGCATTGGGCTGGTATGGACACGCAGACCCACCGCCATGATGAAAGCCATCTAGCTTTGCTCTTAAGCCTATTAACAGCTGGCACGATTTTTTCCAGGCGGCACCGAGCCACACCTTTGCTCTTGCCAGCTCCTGTCTGGGTCTATAATAAAGTGCGAAATGATACTTTTGCGAAATGATTCATTTCCACCTTGGCTAAGTGGGCGCATGTCTAACTTGAAACAGATTGTTTGTCACGTACGTGGATTTGCATGTGCAGTGACAGAGAGCAGACACACTCGAGCAGGCTCTGTGTGTGTGTGTGTGTGTGTGTGTGAGGGTGAGAGTGAAAGAGTGGGTTGAAGAGTACACATGTAGACACATCTGACAGTGTAGTTTAAGAATATTTGCATGGGCCTGCTACTTCTGCACACTATTTAGCCACACGTGTATGAATGCGTTTCAGTACCTGACTGTTGTTTGTTTTATTGTAATATTTACTTAGATGAGAAGAAAGTATTTTCCTTGGCTTTACTTTGGTCCAATGCAACAGCTTGTAAAACTGCTAAAGTATAAACAAACAAAAACTTTTAATTCTCTAAAACCACTTATTTTTATTTTGAGTTTTTATATTCCTCTATTTGCATCATTTCTCAGCCACAAGCTGCTGTAGCTCTCTCATAGCAAAGGATTTCTTAGAGACACATGAAGCCACCACATCTTTTTTCGCCCGTGTTTAGCACAGCACTATCTGCCTTCTTCTTCACCGATGGGAATAGATGAGCTCATGATTGGTTATTGTCACTCTGATTGACAGGTGAAAAAGTAACACCCACCCAGAGAGTTTTGGTCTTTTGGACACCTAGCCAAGGAAGGCTATCAGATAGCATCATCAGGATTTAAGCTCACAGTCTACCAAGAATTGGCCGATAGCTTTTCTTTTCTTTTTTCACCCAGAACCCTTTTTCTGTTTACGAATTGATTCATCAAGTTTCAGTATGTCCACAGTATTCTTGGATGTGCCCTGTGTTATTTTAGAAATCATAACAGAACCATATGAGTATGAAATTGGTTGATGTATTGCCTTCCACAGTCATGCTAATGTCAATTGTGCAGAGGCTCAGTGTGGCATCCGAAATGACAGAACACCTATGAGGTCATTAACCCTGTCCTCTAGGTGAGGACAATTTTAGGCAAAACCCACAAACCCATGTCTCGCTCTGACCCGTCTTCAGGAACTCCAAGAGTGATGTACAGTGCAGTTTTGTCAAAAAAAAAAAAAAAAAAGGTCTGCAAATTTGCTGGCTCTGACACCATTTCTCAGCCATGACTTATTTGACCTAATGATCTAGAACATTGAAATAGCTCCACCCCAAAGGCAATTTTGGAGGCGCAGTGGGCTGATTGAAATGATCCGTGATGCACAGAGACCGGTTCCTCCACCCCCACCTTTGCTTTCAAACAGGCCAGTGCCATGCGCTTCTCTACCTTCCAGTGGCAAAGGCTGCTTGGTCTCCCTTACTTTCTCTCTCTCTCTCTCTCTCTCTCTCTCTCTCTCTCTCTCTCTCTCTCTCTCTCTCTCTTCCTTCTTTCTCTCTGAGCGTAGCCGTCTCTGTTCTGGCCAAGTCCAAAATCCTTGAATGATAGTCAGAGCAGGGACGATGAAGGATTAATCTCTGCCAGGCCCTACAGAAATGACCATATGTGCTCACAAAGGTGGCGCTCATCGGCAAAGCAGATTGTAGACTAGAGCCAAGAGGGCAAAGGTGAACATGGCAGCCTTTCGCCCTTTTCTTCAGTACGAGAGCAAACCTCAAACATAATTTATTAACATTCAGTTACTTCATTAATGTTAAATGTATTGACTGTATGAATCGAAAATCTAACCAATTACATTCTTTTGTTCAGCATTTAATCATTCTTACTTCAGAACTCTTTACTGGTTCTTATCTGATACATATTGATGCACTTCAATTTTTAGTAACTTAGGTTAAGACTAAGTGGTTTGACTAGCTCAGATTTTATTTGGTGATGATGCAGGTACGTTTTTTAAAGTTGAATATGTTAGTACATAAAAAAGCAGGTATTTATGCCATTTAATGCCAGGTAATCTAATAGCTGTAGTACTACAATATGACTACAGTGCATACTTGATAAAAAATAAATAAAATAAATACCCAACAGTTATCTGGAAGTAAAGGGGTGTCAACTGGTGTTTCCCCCCCACGGTAATTACTGTATATCTGTATGTACAACCTACATAGTATTAAATTGCATTTAATTACAAGTAATAAAGTAACTGCACCTGACATCAAGTACTACAGTTATGTTATTTTATTTTGTTATGTTAATGTTATATGCCCATGAATACTCGAAATGTTGGTACCGTAGATTACTAAAATAATTTATCTGCTGTATAAAACCCTACCAGAATGTTTAATGCTTTCCTAACAAAATCAACCTTCTTACACTAAAAAACAAAGAAATATGTCATTACTTTTCTAAGCTAATCTAATAAATAGCTATTTATCATATAAAGAGCTGAGCAAATTTGCTTTATGTTTTATGGTACAAATGACTATAAATGAGCTGGCTCGGTGTGATCTGTGTGGACGATAGTGGCATGTCAGTGTCTATTAAAGGCCCATCTTTCAGATGTGTTTGCACTTCAGTGAAAACGCATTGTTTACTCCCTTCTCTAGCAGACAGCCTCTAGGTAGAATGAGCCATACAAAGGTTACGTGATTTATTCTGTTTTCTAAGAAACGTAGATTATAAAAGCCCTGTGTGCACATTTCTAATTTGGTCTCTGCTGCACATTTAGAAATAATTAGCACAAGCCATCCAGGGAAGACTTTAAAAGAACTGTCAGGACTCCGTATTATCAGGACTTCATATTATTTTTATTTGTTATTAGATATTTTCTGGAACTGCTTGGACTAATGATGGTCCAGTGAACAGATGGATGTGATCTTTATGCAAGTGAGTTATTAATTTTTTTTTTCATGGGGGGGATGCACTTTTTAGTGAAGACATTTTCCTAGTCTTATATATTGTCTGCCATGCTGTCATTTATTTCCGGCTCAAACAGCTCATATAACTGAGTGTACAGTCCATTGTGTGGGTGTGTGACCGTACCAGAGCAGGTCATAAATTTGCTTCTGAATATGAGTTCAAACCTGGCAGCACGCTGCATACAACTATTTTCATTACGGTACTGCAGTGTGTAATGAAAGAGGGGGAAAAGCCACAATATACTAAAAAATATAACTAAGCAACATTTTGCAGAGAATGTTTAATTCATAAATCAGCCTGGCATCTTGGTTATTCCCCCTAAAGAGAATCAAAGGCAGAGTCTTTAGCTAAAGTCCTCATTATGGTTTGTTGATTGGGCAGAAATGGAGGATACAAGAACAGTTACGGGAAAGAACCCTAATCAGTCAGAAGTCTAGCTGGCACTCACACTGGTCTAAAATAATTATGAGCAGAGTCAGAGACTAAGGGCCTCTTTGCTTCACTAACCAGGCATTTGCACCTCTTGACAGAGTAAATAACAGAACGGCGAGGTATTCTCGTTTTCCAGGATGCATCCCAAATTATGAAAAGAAAACATTTTCATTAAAAACCATCTCACAGCATTGCAGTGTATAGATTTCTTTTTTAGCTCAGTGTAATCATTTCTCAATTTTTTTTAATTATTATTATTTTCCTTGTATTTGTACAGAATGCCCTACAATTCTCCTTTTTCAGCACTGCATCAGTAATACAATTCCTCCTTTAATCTGCCGTCTTTTATTTATAACAAACTACAAAACCAGACAAAGAAAAGAAAGAGGACAGTGTTCTCAGCAGCGTGGTCCTCCGACCCTGGATCTCTGACAGTGATAAAAGAAGATAGATTGCACGTAGGCCGTAACAGAGGTGACCTAAACAGCATTTAACATTTGCCTCCCATGGCGTCGGTGATGAAATATGAAAGGACACCTTTTTTTCTTTCTTTTTTCTTTTTTCTTTTTTTTCTTTTTTTTTGTTGAGAAATTAAATTACACGTCCACGCTCCATCTCGAATGCCAAATAGAAAGGACACTTGTCAGCACTCATGCCGTAGTCAAAGTTTACAATAGTGATACTTTTGATCGCTAACATGTTATGAAGGCGTCTGACGGTATCAGAGTCGACAAAGCGGATTTGCTTGTCCGTACTCGTCAAGTGTCCTTGTAGTAAGAGGGGTGTGGAGAGGAGGAAGACATACACCCTTGTTCCACAGAGAAAGTGCACATCATGGCACAGGCTCTGAAAGAATGTATTAAAGAAAGTAAGCGTTGCTATTAACTGAGGGCCTTGAAGTGGATCTCAAGGTAAGGAAGTGCTAGCTTCGGGTGTTCATTGGTCCTGACCTCACATTTGCTGCATTCATGCAAATACGAGTAATGATCATAATACCTACACTGTTATTATTAGACACCTGGGTGTATATTATACACTTACAATAAAACTCTGTGAAGAACAGCTGACATCAGTATAAGATACATTCTTACAAAGAGACATCTTCAGAAGGTTCTTTTTTAGCTTCTTAGTTTGGAAACACTTGATGGTAGGGTTTTACCTAGAGGTTTTAGGAGTTTCCACCCAAAAAGAAACTTTACTTGGTCCTAGAATTCACTTATTTTTGGTTAGAAAATTTTTTTTTTGAGCTTTATTATTTATCTACCAACTACGCAGCAAAACTCCAGCGTTAAAATCGTGATGAATTCGTTCTTTACAATGTTCATTCTGTTCTATGTACAAATTTATAAAGACAAAGCTTGTTGATTTTTGGGCAAGGTAATTTCATTTTATGTCTTTCCATTATAAATCTGGCAACTGTACTGATGAGAATTTTGAGATGTTATGACCTGTTGAGACACAACAGTGACAAAGTGACCTGTGAGTTGAGATTTCACAACTTTATGTAAATTAGGTATGATGCTATAAAGCAACAAATCCAACTGATTGGCTTGAATGATTCCTCAAGAGCAACTGTATGACATGCGTGCTATAACGTTTTTCTCGTTTTGCCCTCGAAACTTTAGTTCCTACATTCATTTTTGTTCAGGGAATTAACAGAAAAAATAAAAGAGCAACACACTCATTTAAAGGAATTAGAGCTGATCGAATTGGACCTAATCACCAATCAAATATATATAATCCATCTTTACACAACTCTTCTCCAGATTGCCACATTCACCAAGAGTCAACAAATAAATAAATAGATAAGTAAATAATATAGCGTATCAGCCACTCCCACATATACATGTTAAGTAGTCTTTCCCTTATTTTTGATGAGAAAAAAAGACAACTTAAATAAAATCAATTAATTAATTAATTAATTGATCAAAATATTTAAGATATTTATTTTACTGATTTATTAAATCCGTTTCAGTTCATCAGTTTGTTTAATTATTTATTTAAAGGTAACATTTAATTTTTTGTTTTTGTTGATTTCTTTTACATTATCAAATAAATTACCTTTAATAAATACATATCTTTTAGTTGTTCAATCAAATCAATTACAGATATTCATAATGGACCAATTAAATTAAAAAGCAAACAAGAAAATATCATATGTGAAAAATCCTTTTTAAGTCTGAGCAGAGTGGGATTTGATGTATGTGGAGGACAAGGATGTTATTTCTGTATTATTCACATACTTGTGCTGTTAAATTTAGATTTGTCTGTGTGAGTAGACAGTACACACGCGTGTGTGCGTGTGTGTGTATGTGTGTGTGTGTGTGTGTGTGCACTGTGGCTTGTAGACACCCCTGTGATTAGTTTGCTGTAGCAAAAATCCTCGTGGGGAACCGTACCACTTCCTGAGTCAGATAATGCTCCTGAGCTTACATTGGGCGGCTTCCATGTTTGACTAAAAGTGCCTTACATCAACTGTTATGGCTGGAGGATGAACTTCTTGAGCCATAGACACAGCGCCTCTGTGCACAGCCATTCATCATGCTGTATTTGAGTTTGCAGATCCACGCCGGTGACTTTCGGAGATCCGTTCATTATCAATCATTCTAGTTTGCCTGCTGCCGCTTCTCCAGGCCACGGGATGATAATCTTATCCACCACATTTGCTAGAATATTCTGTTACATATCAATTTCAGCCATTTAGTCATCATTCCAGTGGCTCCAAGAAAATAGAATTATTTGTGCTTTCAGCTATTATTGATTGGCTCAGAATTGAAAAAGTACCGGCCATTATATAGTACTTATGCGATCTTGTGTTAAAATGCATTTTAGGTATATATAATGCATAAATATCCCTTAATGGCCATAAACAAATGGCTTGCTTGTGGTCAGTTCCTATATCATCTTATGCCATTCTGAAAAGACATTTTGATGCTTTCCTGCTATTTGAATACCCGACCTCGCTAACACCGAAATGTAATGTTTCTGAATGACTCATGCTTCATTGATATTCACTCCTTACCTTTTTCCCTGTGCAAAAGTGCTGCTGGAAATATCCAAAGTAGTGACTGAGAAAAAAACAGTGTAATTTATAGATGCACCAGTCTTCTTTCCTCATAAGCAAGAAGTACATTACTCTGTGATTCACAAACGAGCTGGCTGTGACTGGGAGTGCCCCCAAAAAATCAATATGGCCTGATCATTGCTTGTGCTCTAAGTCCTCTTCAACATTTGTCCAACCTTTCGCCCTGGGCCACCACTGCATCTTGGATCAAGTTCCTTTTGCTCTTCTACATAAAGCCTGAAAACATAACCTCTCCTAAATATAAATCAGGCCTGAACCGATGATCAGACCTCGACCAGTCACTTATGATCAGAAGAAATATGCTACAGTGTCTCAGGTGGAGCCTTGGATGAATGGAAGAATTGCTCAGGGGAGCGCAGCAAGATTCGGACCATGGCAAAGGGGAATGAAGTGCCTCGGGCTCCTGCTCGTCAACTGAGGGACCTCTTTGGACAGAGAGCCAAACACACACCAAGTCCAGTCCCCAGTCTTATAAATAATGCTAGTTGTTAATAATGAATTAATAATTACACCTCTGCTTTTATCTCACTAGACCAGGCCACGGTGTGTTGATAGGTTTTAGTATGGCTTGGGTGCTGCCATGAGCAGCTTCAGATACTTTAAACTCAACTCCTTCAACTGATCTAGCTCTTAACCATGGGTACATGGGTGGATCTTGGGTTTGGGACACGTTTATGGTTCACAGAAATGTCACAGCTGTGTTTGAAGCATTCCCCATTCTTCCTCAAAGAAGATTTAACCACATTCCTTAAAAAGCTCAAAGCTCATTCCCTTAAAAAAAAAAAAAATAAATAAAAATGTACAGAAATCACCAAGCTTGAACTATTGTGAACTCATAGAACATCCCTGCTTAGCCAGCCCACAGCTTCATTGCAGTTGCACAGTCAGACCCGGTCTCTGTGTCCAACATGAATGAAAAAGCACTTCTAACACGGGTGGGATTATTGCCATATTTTCCTTCACTCATGGTGGTAAGAACCATAATTAAAGCACGTTAATGATGCCACTGCGGTGTTTAACATTATGCTGGAGCATTTAGCTAGTGCACCAAGTTTGGAAATAGGAAATTACAGTCCACATTGAGAGTTTGATTTGTAAGTAGCAGAACCAGCTTTCAAAACAGTATGGTACATATGTGTCATCTGAAGTTACAAAAATTTGTTCTTACAACCCAGCATGTAGGAATATTCAATAATATACAAATACAGAACTACAGCCTTGGGAAAGCTAGTCAGTGAACAACAGAAGCATTTGGGTAAGCTTGGTGCTAAACTTAATCTGCTCACCAGTGCAATTCACAAAGCCTGGATGATAGTGCAGTTCCTCAGTCTGCTCACTATAAAAGCTCTCAGATGGGCTACGTCCACGGGGGAGCAAGGCGGTGAACCCCTGTCATGTTATGACTGTTGTTTTGAAAGAGTCTTTGACTACACCCCAAATGGCAAATAGATTGAAGAACAGCTGCTAGCCATCCCACAAGGGAAAAGGAATGTGGTGGAATATGCACAGCAGTTCTGTACATTTGTAGCAGGCAGTGCATGGAGTGAGCCTGCACTGAAGGATGCTTTCCACCAAGGTCTTAACCCAGATGTGCTAACGGAGCTGACTTGCTGAAATGATGAAGTGTTTCAAGATTGACCTGGCCATCCACCTCAACAACCTCATCTGAAATTGCTAAGCCTATCTGGGAACAGCCAACCCTGTGTTCATAATGGACCATCCTGAATCCATGCAGCTAGGATGGGCCAAGCTAAGCCTTGCTAAACACGAGAAGCTGGAGAAGGGGAGGGGCTACGTTTTTACTGCGGCACATCCCAATCATTTTGTGGCACACTGTCCGACTCATGTAAAGAGACCTACTGCCTCCCCTCTGGCTGAAAGAACCACCACCTCCCCAAGCACTCTGTCCCAGTCTATCCCAGTTTTTTTCTCACCAATCATTCAGGAACTATTTCTGTTCTCTCATTCCCGACTCCAGAGCCGCTGGCAACTTCACGGGCCACAACATTATCATGAAGCTCAAGATCCCCACACAGCCATTACAGCACCCTTTAAAAATCAAGGCCATCGACAGAGGACCCATCGGACCTTCTCCGTGGCACACTCCCATGTAACCACATCTACCTACTGTGAAGCTTTCCCTGGAGGAGTGGTGTCACTGGCTAGCTGAAGCTGCCTATCGTTTCAAAATCTTACTAAATTGGCTAAGAGCATAAACCCATGCCAAGCCTGGTGGGTGTTGTTCTTCACTGGGTTTGATTTCACACTCTCATATCAACCTGTCTGTGCATTTATGCCTGATCAGCTGATGAACTTGACCCTGATAGAAATGTGGATTATTGGCCTCCAGTGCAAAAACGGGTCATAGTCAAGTCGGGTTTTTTAGTGTTTTGCCTGCAGAAGTACATAGACATTTCATAACAATGTAAAGAAAAAGAAATGAAAATTATTTAGGTATCATTTATTTCAAAATTGATCGAGTACCGGTAGTTATTTTTTGTCGATGATGGAGATTTTCCTTTGTTTCTACTGACTGGCCATGTCACACTATATTTTTTTTAGCATCTGCCATTACCCACCGTTCATGTGTGTAGTTTGGCAGAGAGCTGGATTCAGTAGCACAAGCTAGTCGCCCCAGCAGGACATGTACAAACCGACTGGAGTGTGTTACATTTATTGAATTTAAACACTATTCTGGATATGTATTCTCTTTATCCCAGCCACCTGGATCTACTGATTAGAATGTTGCAATTTTTGCAAGAGTTGATCTTTAGTGTGTAAATCAAGCAGGGGAAAAATTTTTGCTCAGTACAGCAATAGCAAATCCGGCTGACATTCTGACATTTCTCCCTCTGACCAGCGTCACTCACTTCATGACAGATCCATTGCCCAATTAAACATGTGGTCGTGTTTTTCTTGAATTTTAATGAGATTCCTATTTTGTAGAGTCATCACAGTTTAATTACTCTCTGCAGAAACTTCCCAGTTCATATTTGTGTAGAGATACACAATATGTGTGTGATAGAAGAATGTGTGTGTGTGTGTGTGTGTGTGTGTGTGTGTGTGTGTGTGTGTGTGTGTGTGTGTGTGTGCTGGCAAAAGAGAGACGAGGCGTTCTGCTTGTATAAAGGTTAGTGCCGTGTTTAGTTGTTGACTGGGAGAGCTGGAATGCCATGGTCTTAATGAACCCTCCAGAGGGATCGGCTCAGACGGAGCAGGTTGAGTCCGCTCTGCCAGGAACGCTGAAATTAGTTATTTCACCGAATAACCTCTGATGAAAGCCTGCCTTCAACTGACTGCCTTGTCACCAGCTTCTCAAGACAACAAACCAATTAGATGGAGCTGCTCTCAGGGCCGCGTTCTTTCGTGGTGCAAGAAAGACAGACAGGAAGTGAAAAGATGAGCTCATTGTTGGAAAATATTTAGGGTCAGTTTTCATTTCCTCTGAATCCTTGCTTTTTAACAAGGAACGCTTCATTAATGTGTTTGTCAAAAACGAATTTCAATGGCATATGAGTGATTTCTCTTTGGCTTTCCCTTTTTATTATGCACTTCGGGTCTTTTCACTGATGAAAAGGCTTTTTTTTTTTTTTTTTTTTTTTTACTCCCAGCCCTGAATACATCTCTGCTGTATTATCTCTGCAAATACACTTTCTCCTTGATGGTTATGCATTTTATTTGACCCTTTTATATAACCTCATCTGTTTGCTCTGAATGGCTGGCTTTATGTATAATTCCATAACTCACAGGTGCTCGAGCCGCTCAATTAGATTGCATAAATTAGTTGCTCAATCGGTATATGGCTTTGCAATCAAGCATATTTATTCTTTCCACTCACCCCAGGGACAACAGAGAATGAAGCATGGGGGCCCGGTTGAAGTGTACAGCCCTGAAGTCAATCTCCAAAGGTCCTTGACGCCTCAGCCTCCAAGCCCCTGATATTAATGACCCAAGGGCTGTTTACATATTAATGAACGTGTGTAGTTTTTAATATGCTAGGCAGTAAATCAAACTCACTTTAGACATCGTGTCATGTGATGGATCTGCAACCAACGGCCCCCCCCCCCCCACACACACACACACCCGTGCAATGACAATACAAGCACTTTAATGGAAGAATGATCTCCATCTCGGGTCCTTCATTAGACCCAGGGTTACAGTATGCTTTAGCCTTGTCTTTTTATTTTACGGACAAACAATAATCACTCGTCCTTTGTGAGCCTGGGGAAATATAGTCACCATGATGGCTTCCCCAGGACTAGTGCTGCTGCCACAATCACCCAGATTCTGCGTTGACGGCTAATATAATTAGAAAAATTCCCTTCGGCCTTAATGTGACTCCCTCTCAGCAGGGTGCACTTTAATTAAAACAAAGACGAGAAAACACACTCGGTCTCCGACAGGGGAAATAAAAAGAAGGTTGCATGTGGATTTTAACCTGCCTGTGATGAAGGATAGTGTAATGCCGTTTTCAGTGTGCTTTCGGGGCTTTAAATGGTAAATTGGCCAGGAGGCAGAATGAGCACTGCAGGGATCATGCGGTATATATATTCTCATTACTCTGATTGAGAGATTATCCCTACCGTTGTGAGGAGGAGACAAATGCGAACACGGACAGCACTTATACCATCTCTGTGCTGTTACGTTTCCCTTTGTCCATGCTGCCTTGAGGTCCTGCCCCCCTTGCACCCCCTTGTAATGTTTTTGTCTCCCTTTGGCTTTAAAGCACGGCTTATTATAAAGGATATATTCACAGCACTGCGTCAGTCTGCTAAACACAAACAGACCAAATCGCCTTAATCCCTGAAGTGAAAGAGATCCTCCTGTTCATGTCTGCATGTGTTTGGCTATGATAAAATCCTGTGATTGAACAAAGGATTGGGAAAGACCATAGCATAATAATAATAATGATGATGATGATAATAATAATAATAATAATAATAATAATAATAATAATAA
>JAQLOM010000019.1:13172286-13182305 GCA_030068315.1 Chrysichthys thysi
TGTGTGTGTGTGTGTGTGTGTGTGTGTGTGTGTGTGTGTGTGTGTGTGTGTGTGTGTGTGTGTGTGTGTAGGTGTGAGGTTAAACATAAAACATACAATATGGTTTGTGCAGTCTTTGCCACTGATTTAGTAAAGACTTTTGCATGTTTAAATACATGCAAACCTACCAAAAAAAGAATATCTAGGCAGATTTGCTAACAGGGTCTTCAAAGGGACAGGTGTTTTTTTAATGTAAGAATTTTGAACATTTGCATAATGAATATCTAAATAAATGCCTAAAGATATTTTATAACAGTCTCAAAGTGCAAGTGCAAATGAATAACTATCATGTTATAACTATTTAGCAACTATCTTAATCTAAAAATTGTAATGTTAGCACAGTGTGGAAGTTAATTTCATATTTAATACTCGCCACAATTTCACACATCTAAACAGAAACGATGAAATCTGTGCTAAGGTTTTGTGCTTTTCATTTACCTAATTAATAATTAACACTTACTTAACAGTGCTATTGAATTCTGGATTCTGATTGGTCAGAAGGTGTTGATGTGTTTTCAGTTCTAACAGTAGGCGTGATATTACTTTCAGCTGGAATTCAGCGTGACAGTTCTGTAATAGTAACAGCGCTTTTGCGTGATGGACAGTCAACATACTTAAGAGCCAATAATAAACATCTAAAAAATGTAGAATTTGACAAATGTGTAATTCTGAATTGTGTGTTGAAATCTTTGACGTGGCAGAGATATGTTTATTTAACGTTTATGGAAGGAGTCTCCAGTGTCAGTGCTTCATAACAGTCAGAAAGTTTGACTTATTAACTTCAGTAAAGAAAAAAGAAAGCGAGGCTGGTGAAGGAACGCCAGTTTACAGCTGCTAAATGAGTACAGGAGCTAACTTGTTTCACGGACGTTCCACAACATTAAACGTGGCTATAAACGGATTAAACAAGTATGACGTTCATTAATAAACCAAAAGTTATAATTGTTCCTGTATCGTAAGAGGATCTTTGGGATCCTGTTAAGTCAGCGTTTACACGTTACACGGTTCTCCTTCTGTGCACATGATCAGTAATATTCACGATACGATCTTTTGACGTCTCTCGTACTGACGCTGCACTGATGCACAGAAACATGTACACGATAAACGCTGGGACGTGCGTACACATTTGGACAAGGCTCAGCTCTTGCATTCCAGCAGCAGGGAAACACAAACAACTCTCAACCAGTGCGATAAATCAGCCCAATTCTGTATATTTCTCTTTGTTTTAATAATCTTAACAAAAACCAGGCTCCTTTTTTTTAGCAGCATAATGGCTGTCTGGTGTGTGGGATGTCTCCTTCGTTCTTCTTTTTCTTCTCCGTCTCCCCCCTCCCGACTTTCCTTTTTTTTTGCCGTTATTAATTTTCTCCTGTGTTACATTCAGCTGCTTTAAGCTGTTTTGCTTGCCTGGAAGATCCCTCCTGCTAGTTTCTGCGGTGCTGGTGAGCGTGGCTGCCATCCATTTTCCCCCCTCCGCGTGCGCCCCGGCTCTCATTTTCTGGGTGCTTCATTTTGAAGCTCACCCCAGGCATGCCGCTGTGGCCCAGAGCACTGTCACTGGTGCTGCTTTATGACCAGCCATTTTCATTAGATCCCCGCCATGCTGGCAGGACTGTTTTATTCACCAGCACCACCACCACCACCATATCCTCCTCCTCCTCCTCCTCCTCCTCCTCTACCCAGCCTCCAACACCCATTTACATTTTATTTAATGAGGATCCTGATCACCAGTGCACATTCATCACTCCTACCTACATATGGGACAAGCTGCCTAGTGCCTATGGAGCCCCTTAGTACTACCACTACAACTACTACTACTATTATTACACGCACACACACACATACACACACACACACACACACGTTCTCTCTCCCTCACTTTCTTTCTCACACTCTCTCTCTGTCTCATACAACACATACACATTAACCATTTTCTAAAAGCACTATTTATAGTAGCTACTATAGTCACTGTACGATTTTTTTCATATCATTATCATTGTTTTATCATTATTTACTCCTTTAGCAAGTATATTTGACTTTACCACACAGCACGCACTTCCCTTGCGACTGCACTCCGTTAACACACATGATCAGCGCTTAACAGCTTCATTTAAAACCCGCTACGATGAAAGATTTCACAACTTCACCACCTTTTATGCCAAAGCATTGTGTTATAACTACCCTGCCATCCACCCAACAACCCCCCCGTTCCATGAGAAGCAGAGTTTAAGATTTTCTTTGGAAACCTTTCCTTTACTTTACTGTCTATTTTTTTTATTTATTTATTTTTTTTCAATTTTCCTTGGCCAACTCATACCTGTTTTTCCAAGCCGCATATTTATGTTATTGCAGGCTGTCTGCTTTGCATTGCGCAGTGTATTTTAGATTATAATGACAGACCACAAAAATTTCGAACTCCACACTGCGGCGAAAAAAAAAATCCTCCCGAACTAACTAACTATCCATAATTAGGTAATAGATACTTGTTTTTCATGCTGCTCCCCTGATTGACGTGCATGAATATGTATTTCCAGCCAAGACCCAATTACTTTTGTAAATATAATCATGTTGCTTGGTAATTAGCATTGGCTTTTCAACTAACCCCTAACTGTTCTAAATTAGTGTAATAAGGGGTTACTGACTGTCAGGAGTCCGGGAGGGGTGGGGTTTTTTTTTTTTTTTGGACTGTATATATTGTTTTATCAGTGACCTGTATCCTGTTTACCTGATATAAGTAAGGTCTTAGCGATGGTGCTCCCTAAAAGCTGGAGGCGGGGGTGAAGTAGGGATGTTTGGAGGAACGCATCCAAACTTATTCCACATGTTATCGTCTGTATTGCAGGCACACGGCGCCATGGTTACCTTGGAAGTTTAACTTTAAACAGCTGGCGTACTTGGATTGTGAAATTGCATTGCCCTGCCTAAATTCACTTAAGATCAAAGCCTTCAGCTTAACACAGCAGCTCTCCTTTTCTGGCCTCGAGCCAAACGTTAATTTGAACATTTTGTCTACTTTAGGGGAACACTGTTGGTTGGTGGTGTATTCCCCCAAATCGACAAACGGCAGCGTCTGTGAGTCAGTTGTAATAAAGACGGTTGGATTTCTACTTTGCTAAAAATATGTATGATGAACAGAACACGGACAAAGTTGTTGCTTTGAATCCGAACGTGAATCAAAGACGTCTGTCTGCATTCTGCATGCGTGTCTTGGTTTGAACTTTGACACCTGATTCCCGCTGGCACAACGAGCATGTCGTCGTCCTCGGGTTTCATCTAAATTGTGTAAAAAAAAAAAAAAAGTGGACGATTCCTAGAGACTTCTCTCCGCTTTCTCCAATTAGCTGTAAGAGCCTTTAAGGTAATCATTGTCAAAGCAAACCTTCGCTTCCTGCTGAGACATCTGAAGCAAGCTTCAGTCCGAGTCTCGTGTCTGTTTGAAATTCCAACTTCCAGACAGCGCTAATATACTGGATGCCTTCTCATTGATTAAGAGGGGAGAGAGAGGGAGGGCGGGTTGACTTCAGATCGGCAGAAGGCTGTGCACACAGGAGACACACGAGCTCCAATCAGTCTGATTGTGATTCTCTGGTGCTCCGGAGCTCATTCTAACATTTCCATCAATACCAGCGGGGTTTATTTAAGCTGCCAGCGAAGCCTAATTATTAGCTTTAAAATCAAACACATGCAATCAATTTGTGTTGCACATGCACCAAATGCTTACACTCCTTAAAGGAGAAATCCACCTGCATGTCTTGCATGTTAATATTTATAATTAAAACATGATCTTCGTGGACATTCTGGTCTGTTTTCACTTTAGCGGTGTAATACATGACCGTCAGTGCCATTTTACGGCCAACTGAAACAGTGGAGTTTAGCCCTCGCTTCATCCCGTGAAGACAGCGATGCAGCAGCGCTTTTGTGCTTTAGTCTGTCTAAGTCTCACTCTTCAACTGCTGAGCACTCTGCTCAAACTGATCAGCTTCCAAAGCTTCAACCTTCACTCTAATACTGCCGTCAACAGCATCACGCTCGTCATGTCGTAGATTGCTAACTACCTAAGCTGCACGACTGCATCCTCTACACTGGATTTCTCATGAATATGACATTGAACATTCATATGAACATTAATATGACATTGAACACTATCATTAACAACTACGATATGACGTCAGCACAGCAGACGGAAAGGTGCCTCACAGGAAATAAAACGCAAATGACCAAAATACAGCAACAAATTAGCACCGCCAAGGATATCATACATATTTCAGTTTAACCATATTTAATGTGTTTCAGGATGGACATCTCTTTTAAGGCTATATACCTGTTTTTAAGCCATTTCTTTTGATATTAACTCTGATATATCAGAAGGGAACACAGGGCGTCATTGCATTTGCATACAAACAAGTGTATGTTTATTCCTGGCTGAAAAACCTGTATTGTGAAATTCCCAGTTGCGCACAACAGTTGTAATTGGAGCTGTTTCCTATTTGTTTTATTTCAGACTCCTGATTTACAGCTGAGAACATAAAGGAATAAAAAAACGAAGCGTAGAATGCAGATATGACCCTGCGGAAAGCCATTCCGCTCACAGGCGCTGCATTAAAATGGAGCTCATCATACCTCGTCTCGGGCGCTGGTGGGACCAAATATTTGTTTTCTCTCCCTTGAAGTGCACTCCTTCACAATAGCCGTATTTACAATAATCTCCCAGAACGTGAGCAGCATGCAGACACAGAACAGCCCTAACTGCCGCATATAGTCCAATCTTTAATTAAATGAACTCTTTCACCGATAAAGCTTTACGGTTGCTCTTGCATAGCCATGTTTATGATAACAAATCATAGGCCTCATTTGCATTACAATTGCAACGTTTTCTCGTCTCAGTTAAAATTCATGAGCGTTTTCTTTGCTTCTTCAGGCCTCTCTGTTAGATTGGACTGTACAGCCTGGAGGCTGTCGGCTGAGACACTGTGTGTATAACCATATTAATGAGCTTTCCATGTTCTCTGCTATTGGTATGTTTGATCATTAACTGTGTTTCTTGAGCATGTTTGCATACAGCCTCAGTAGTGCCTGCAATACGGTGTGATGATGTTGGAATTGTTTTTAACAAATCCTCATTTTTATTAGAATTCATGCTACATTAAGGGTTCTCATCGGTGCCATGATTTCTCTTCTAGAGCTTCTAAAAAAATGCAGGGTTTCTAATGAATAGCACATTCAGCTGTTCTTGGAAGGGATGGACAAGCACATCACCTATGGTCAGTTGTGTCTACAGTTTTCATGTTGTGGTCTTTATCTGCGCTTATCAGTTTACACATTTCAAAGCCAGATGAAAATGTGCTCATTTACAAGAAGATCACAGATGTACAAATATGAGAAAGAATCAAAAAGTAGAGGCAAAATACATTTAGCGGCTTTAGTGGAAGTCACTGTGAGAAACTGATCATTTTTCCACATATTCCCCATGCAAGATGACACATTTGTCATATCGTTCATCTAGCTTCTGTATTCCTGCAAAGAAGAAGTTTTTCAGCTTCTCTCGAAGCCAGGTGAGCACCGCTTCCTTTACTTCATCATCAGAGGTGAATCTGCGACCGTGCAATGCCTCCTTTGGTCGATAATAGCTCGGCACTGTCTCTGCTGCTGTATGAGGACATGCATTGTCGTGGTGCAGCAAGACTGTTATGGACAGCATTCCTCTTCTTCTGCTGTGAATTGCAGGTTTAAGTTCATTTCACAGCAATGCACAGTAATTTGCACTATTCACTTTTTCCCCAGGTGCTTGGAAATGCATCAGAATAGGAACCTTCATGTCCCAAAAGAACATGTGTTTCTTGTGGGAGAACTTTTGTCTTTTGGATTATCATGCAATTTTAAAATTGTCTTTACTTTTTGATTCGCCCTCATACATACAAACAGCAAACGTACACTGAATTCTCGAACCTGATTGGTCAGACAGTGTCGATAAATTCAGTATAAACACACAGACTGGACAATTGTTCCATCTACAATATACAAATATTATGTCGTTCTTCAATTTTCAATAGAAATTGTTGATTTGTTAGGAAACATTTATGTAACAGTCACAGCACTCTGTAAATTTTCCCAGTACAGGAAAGTCTTCAGGACAGAAATTTTATGCTTTCCAGTTTTTCAGTAAAATGACAAACTGGGATTTTTGTCTTATTATCTTTGAGAGAGTGAAAACAGGAGATGCTGGCGAGAGAACGGCTGTTTATATTAGAGAAGGTAACAGGTTGAAATCCAGTGAATATGAAGGTCATAGCATACGATTTACATCATTTTCATCCTTATCAGTCATTGCTTTGCTCTGTGAATGGAGACGGAGTCAGCCTGGAAGAGACCACGCCCAGTGGAATAGAAAGTTTCACCATAAGATATGGAAGGAAGTTTAGATTGATTTACTGTGACTTTTTATTCCATGGGGACGAGTGAACACAAACCATGCCAGCAAAAAAAACAAACAGAAAAAGAACCCCTACCTCCATGATGTAAACACGGCTTAATGCAGTTTATATTTGTTGTGTGTAAAAAGATTATTTCTGTTTCCTTTTATCACTCAAAAGCGACATCAAGAAACATGGGTTTGTATTAAGATGAACCCGTTGACTGTTTAGTTCATGTGTTACTGATTATTGTTTTTTTTTTTTTTGTTTGTTTTTTGTTTTTTAAGTTCTCATCCATTTGGACATTTTCTCATGGAATTTCTTCTATTGTGCTCAAGGCTAAACTGTTTTCTTTCAGCTAGCATGAAAAACCATTTCTGTGCTTTTGGCCTTTCGTATATCTTCACATACATCAAAAATGCATTGAATACAAAGACCCACATTGTTTATAAGCCTGGTTTATAAAAGCCTATATAGTTTAGTCCCATAATGTAATTTGTTATTGGTTCTTTCCAGTTTTTATGCCTGGAAGGCCTCTTCAGAGGTTGGAAAGTGGACTTTTGTGTCTCATTGCTGAAGTGTTCAGGATGCGTGTGATGGAGAATGAGATGTTTGTTTGCCTCTTCAAAAGCCTGTTGACTTTGTAGTCAATAGCTTCACAAACAGTTGTGCCCGTGCAGTATTCTGCAATTACCATTCTTCGTTTTTTTCCTTAGACATATCCATGATAAAATTATTTAGTTGTATCTGACCTGTGAGTGTTCTTCAAGTACCCGTATCTCATAGCTGTTGTGTTTAGAGTTGTGTAAATTACAGAATACGTACACTTCATCAACCTTCAATAGAATGACCATGGTAACAGTTAAACGCAGGTTGTATTGAAAAGTATATTACTTGGAGTAGCAATTTTATTTCTAAATCTATTTAAATGATTCCACAATGAACTTCCTTAGTTCTCATTTTCCAAGAATTTTTGGAATTTCAGGAATAGTCATGCTGGAGAGATACACTCACTGGTCACTTTAATAGGAACAACTGTGTACGTATTCATTCAATCATGTGGCAGAAACACAATGCATAAACATGTCAAGAGCTTCAGTTATCGTTCACATCAAACATCAGAATGTAGAAAAAGTGCAGTCTCTGTGACTTTAACCAAGATATGAGTCTTGGTGCCATGATGGGCTGGCTTGAGTATTTTTTTTTTAACTGCTGATCTCTTGAGAATTTCATGCGCAGCAGTTTGAACAATTTGCACAGAAGGGTGCGAGAAATAATGATTTACACTTGATAAAAGAGGTCAGAGGAAAATGGACAGATTGGTTCGTGCTGCCAGGAAAGATAAGTAATCACTCTTTACAGCTGTGGTGAGAAGAAAAGAATCTCAGCTTGTGCAAAACTGCAAACCTTGAAGTGGATGAGCTACAGCAGGAGAAGACCACACCAGGATCCCCTTCTGTCAGCCAAGAACAGGATTCTGAGGGAGACTAACCCAAGCTGGACAGACCAGGTGATTTGTTTTCTAATCATTTGTTATTAAGTTTACTGATGTTCTCCATCTCATACATACTTCTCCATCTTGCTCAGATATAGTCACATGACGCATCTGCTTTCATGCCGTAAATAAACATGAGCATAAATTGATGCTTTTTGGGTTAATTTGCTGTATGTTTTGGTTTAATTTCACAATGCACATAATTAAATCAACTACAAGGCAAAGAAAATGTTTGTTGAGGGGAGTGTAGGCCTGAAAACACACCCAGAAAACTGTTTTATTTATTGGTTAGGAATGTCCAGGAAGTGTGTGTAGAAATCACAAAAATAATCCAAGCACAGAGATCATGGAGCACTAAGTTAAAAAAAAATTAAATAAAATATATATATACAGTATGTATATATATTTACACCCCTCACATTTTTGTAAATATTTTATTATATCTTTTCAGGGGACCACACTGAAGATATGACACTTTGACACAATGTAAATTAGTCAGTGTACAGCTTGTATAATTTGCTGTTCCCTCAAAATAACTAAACATACAGCCATTAATGTCTAAACCACTGGCAACAAAAGTGAGTACACCCCTAAGTAAAAATGTCCAAATTGTCCCCAATTAACCATTTTGCCTCCCCGGTGTCATGTGATTTGTTAGTGTTACAAGGTCTCAGGTGTGAATGGGGAGCAGGTGTGTTAAACTTGGTGTTATCACTCTCACACTCTCTCATACTGGTCACTGGAAGTTCAACATGGCACCTCATGGCAAAGAACTCTATGAGGATCTGAAAAAAAGAACTGTTGCTCTACATAAAGATGGCCAAGACTATAAGAAGTTTGCCAACACCCTGACACTGAGCTGCAGCACGGTGGCCAAGACCATACAGCAGTTTAACAGGACAGGTTCCACTCAGAGCAGGCCTCACCATGGTCCACCAAAGAAGTTGAGTGCGCGTGCTCAGCGTCATATTCAGAGGTTTATCTTTTGAAAATAGACGTATGAGTGCTGCCAGCATTGCTGCAGAGGTTGAAGAGGTGGGGGGTCAGCCTGTCAGTGCTCAGACCATACGCTGCACACTGCATCAAATTGGTCTGCATGGCTGTCGTCTAGAAGGAAGCCTCTTCTAAAGATGATGCACAAGAAAGCCCGCAAACAGTTTGCTGAAGACAAGCAGAATAAGGACATGGATTACTGGAACCATGTCCTGTGGTCCGATGAGACCAAGATAAACTTATTTGGTTCAGATGGTGTCAAGCGTGTGTGGCGGCAACCAGGTGAGGAGTACAAAGACAAGTGGGTCTTGCCTACAGTCAAGCGTGGTGGAGGGAGTGTCATGGTTTGGGGCTGCATGAGTGCTGCTGGCACTGGGGAGCTCCAGTTTATTGAAGGAACATGTCCTGTGACATACTGAAGCAGAGAATGATTCCCTCCCTTCGAAAACTGGGCCGCAGGGCAGTATTTCAACATGATAACGACCCCAAATACACCTCCAAGATGACCACTGCCTTGCTAAAGAAACTGAGGGTAAAGGTGCTGGACTGGCAAGCATGTCTCCAGACCTGAACCCTATTAAGCATCTGTGGGGCATCCTCAAACGGAAGGTGGAGGAGCGCAAGGTCTCTGACATCCACCAGCTCTGTGATGTCATCATGGAGAAGTGGAAGAGGATTCCAGTGGCAACCTGGGAAGCTCTAGTGAACTCCATGCCCAAGAGAGTTAAAGCAGTGCTGGAAAATAACGGTGGCCACACAAAATATTGACATTTTGGGCACAATTTGGACATTTTCAGTTAGGGGTGTACTCACTTTTGTTGCCAGTGGTTTAGACATTAATGACTGTGTGTTTAGTAATTTTGAGGGGGCAGCAAATTTACACTGTTATACAAGCTGTACACTGACTACTTTACATTGTGTGAAAGTGTCATATCTTCAGTGTGGTCCCATGAAAAAGTATAATAAAATATTTACAAAAAAGGCGAAAGGTGTACTCACTTTTGTGAGATTCCCTGTGTGTGTGTGTGTGTGTGTGTGTGTGTGTGTGTGTGTGTGTGTGTGTGTGTGTGTGTGTGTGTGTG
>JAQLOM010000019.1:13185406-13195785 GCA_030068315.1 Chrysichthys thysi
CACACACACACACACATGCACATAAAAACCCTCGTTCAGAAATAGTCCATATCTCCTGGTACCATCTAGGTTCTCCATTCTCCTGGTGCTTGGTGTTGAGGTTTTCCGTCCTCCTAATCCAGTGCATGTCCCGTTGAGGATGCTGGCACCGTAACACACACCACCACTGCGTTCCTCATTGGGGTGCCTGCTGCTGCCGCCGCCGCCGCTGCCTGCTCTTACCTCCCCGAGCTCTGCCACCGAGTCTGCCTCCTGCCTGGGAAAACGAGGGAATGCTGTGGGATCTATTGCACGCGCGAGCTGTTTGAAGCTGCAGAAAAGTGAATAATCAATTAAGTATTGATTTCTTGTAGGATTTTGTAAATTTCAAAGGCAAGACAAAGAGGATAGCTTAAGGAAAGGATGACTCGGAACCTGGTGTAAATTAGCCGACAAAGCGCGCTGTGGAATAAACTAACGCCTCATCAGGATTTTTTTTTATTGTCTTCCCGGAATTAACGGCAGTTTGCTCGGAGACAACGCCGCTTATTAAATGAGAACGACTGGCAAACCAGAGTTTAACCCAGTCACAGCGAGCCAGGCTAATTACGCCACCCTGCACAATGGAGCTCATTTGAATGTGGTTATGCAAATCACGCTCGCAACGTTTTTTTATGGATCAGAAAACCAGCCATGCTGGGAAGAATTAGAGCCTATTATGCGGATGAAGCACTTTTATTTATTTATATTTTTTTTAGCAGAAGAAGGTAAGAGGGGGAAATACACTCAGCAATAAAAGAAGCACTGGAGTGTCTTCGTAGCTCAAAAGAAAACGAGGATGTTTTTTTCGCTTTATCTTCCAGGGAGAGAAGAAAAAACCGTGATCAATTATGCGGCGACTACTGATGATCCACGCATACAGATGGAGTCCTCAACGGTTGATAATTATCATCGCTGGGCACGCTGAAACTTGCTAATGCTGACTGATAACGGGAGAGAAACGTTTGCCGCTAATGGCGTTCAGCGTACATGTCTTATGCGTGATGACAACGGGCAATTATAATGAAGCATTCATTTCACTACGCAGATAACCAGCGCTGACTGGGAAGGAGATGAAACGAGGCAAGCGAACTTGTGTCTGTCTTTGTCCTGGCACCGATTATCCATATCCGGGCACAACGTGGATTCATTTATGGTTTAAAAAATAACAAGGGGGGAAAAAAGCACAGGATGAAGAGGCAATTAGCAGCCGTTTAAAAATTAAGAGGCGGATTAATGCGCGACGATGATGTCGTCCTTGGCGTGGTCCATACATCTGGCAAAAGGAAAATCCTGTTTCTGTCTGGCAACCGTGTCTGTGTGTGTGTGCGTATGTGTGCAGTGTGTCTCCAGCCTCGTTGCCTCTCCGCCCATCCTGCTTTGCATATATGCAGACGCTGTGGGGGTCTGGAATAAACAGCAGAATGTTAAACAAGCGGATTTACATGTGGGCGCGATAGCATTGGTGCGCCGGCTCTAGAAAAAGGGGTGGGCTTTTCAGGTACAGGATATGATGCAAGAGAAAACCACACCAAGGGATCGTGGGGGATCATGTCAGAGTCCATTATGACATGCACATTGACAGACACACCCCCATTTTCCTCGCTCCATTTTCCTCACTCCCTCACCACCTCGTGGGAACGTACCAGGAGGTGTGGCACAGAGCCATGCGACTGCGCCGAGACCTCCCAGCTTCACCCACGTGGATGCGAACAGCGCTGGCACAGATTTGTCCGTCCTGAAAGTGGCACAACACTCAGCTTCGTGGGAACTCTTGCTCTGGGGGAATAGATTTGATTTTTGACTTTCAGACACCTGAGTTTTTTTTGTTCATCAGATTTCTTTCAGATATTTCATTGTGCTTGGAAATGGATGGATGCATGGATGAGGAAACTGATATTGTGTAGATGAAGTTGGAGTGTTTTTGGTCCTTCATTACAGTTTCTAAATATAAAGCTATATTTCACTTGTGATTCTGTTTTGTTGGATATATACAGCTTATTATTAAACCAAAAAGACAAAATGGATCGGTAAACAGTGGGAACATCTCTGTCTCAGTTAAGCTAGAAGCACTTTCACTAGTTTTGTTTGTTTTTTTTTTTAATTAAAGTTACAATGATGGGGGTAAAATAGAGAAAACAAAACCTGAATGGGGAAGGAAACTGAACAAGACACAAAATCACTCCTGTACCATCATGTGATCTTCATACATCATACAATACATATTTCAGTATGGTTATTTTGTGTAATATAATAGAGAGAGATAATATTCATCCCAGCCTGTAGAAGGGTTCTTACAGATTTATTCTCTCAGTGCCAATCGTATGCAAAACAACTTATGCACTTTTAATGCAAAACGGATTCTATCTAAGTTTATTAGTTTCAGAGTGAATAAAATAAAACTCCCAGGCCCTAAAAGCACACCACAGGACACTTTTTGTTTTCTGACAATACAGCTGTGGGTGAGCTTTAATCAGAACCTTTCATATCGTATTGGATTAGATAGGATCGGATCTAGCATGCCGAATCTTCGCAGCAGCAGAGTTCGAGCCAAAACTTCGTGCTAGCTGGAATACTAAAGAAAAAAAGAAAACTAAAAATTGAGCATAAAACAATGAACAGGGATGAAAATATTTTAATAATTTAAGGAATAATGTAAAAATCTTTATTTTTAATATCTTCCACATTTGCCATATGAAGATCAGCAGTAGATCTTGTTTCGCTGTATCTTAAAAGTCTCTGAAAAGACACACGAAGAAATATCTTGACTTGGTGTAAGCTCAAATAAACATCTGTATGATTTACTTGAAAGCTCTAACTTTATACTCGTAAAGCTGCACTTTTTTATGATGTTACCCCTTTGTATATGCTGTACTTTCATCCATTTTCTTTTCTTTTAATTTTCTTTGTTTAATATTAGAGCAGCATTCCTATAGTTGTCAACTGCTGTACTATTTTATTATCTCTCACTACTACAGTAAAGTACGGATCCTTTCCTTTCAAGTTGGAGTTTATTTCCTACCAGCTCATCTTACAGCACAGACGCGAGTTTGTTTGTGTGTGTCCTGTTTTTACGGCGTGTCTTTACATAACGACCACATCAATATCTGATGAAATAGACACATCCAACTTTGGCCCTTGACATCACCTTTATGATTCTATTATCCCCGTTGGCAAATGAAGGTTATCTAAAGGATAAAATGAAATATTAATGGTGAGGTCATTTAGAGCAGACCCATTAAAACAGTATTATGCAATTTCCTCTAACAAATTTCATTTTGGAAAACCATTACATTGGAAATAATAAATTAGCTCGCCGCGGTTTAATATAATTAGTGTAACCTAATATCATTACGGTCCTAAAATAGAACCGGCTGGATGAAAGGCCCAGTACTACTAAGCCCAGACTAAATGAGAGAATATTAAAGTCATCAGTGATGTGATGTCCCTGTTTAATGGCTGGTTCTGGGGTGCGGCGTGACAGCAGAAATATAATGTTTCATAACTGACAGTCCCGGGTTTGAGTAGCCTGCGGTTGCGGGAGCCGGACAATAAACTGTAATTTGATTGATGGAAAATTGAAGTGGTCCATCTAACATGTTGTTCCACTTTACCCCAGGCCCTGCAATCGCATGTACTGCCTTGATGATGTCTTTCTTTCCTTTTTTTGCCTTTTTTTTTTCTTTTCTTGCTTTTTTGAAACTCCATTTGTTTTTCTCAGGACTCATTTTTTGGACTAGAGTTTGTTTTCAGCCTCTGATATTAGACTTTAATTGTGTGGCACGGACCATAGAAGAGAAAAAAAAGCTGAATAAATGAAAGGAACCAAAAGGAGAACAGTGGAAATGATTGATAGAGCTTGCTGGTGTCTTTATATATGCTGTTCTGACCCTCTCTCTCTCTCTCTCTCTCTCTCTCTCTCTCTCTCTCTCTCTCTCTCTCTCTGTCTTATTTTCTTCTCTCTCAGGATTAAAGCAAAATATATCAACTATGGAAAAGAGTGCATGAACAAAAGATAAATACAATCTTATTGTTGGATTTCTTCCAAACATAATTTTAGATAGTTCACACAACTTAATTTGCAAGGGTGGAAAATACTTGAGTAATTCTACATCTACTACTTCATTATTAGACTCCAAACAATCGATACCTTAGCAAATGACATCTTGAATAAGGCTCTCTCTGCTGACTCACAATTTCATACATTTACATTTAAAATTATGGAAGGAGTCTCCAGTTTTAGTGATTTGTAACAATCATGGTGCTTTGTGAAGTTTCCCAGCTCAGGAAAGTGTCCAGGACAGAGGAGTTTACGCTGTCTGGATTCTCTGTAAGATAACCAACTAAAATGTTTTTGCTTTTTGTTTTGTTTTTTTAAATAAAGAGAGAGCGAGAGGCTGGTAAGGGAAAGACTGTTTATGGCGGCTATTAATTTATGAGAGAACAGGAACTAACTCGTCTCTCAGGTGTTCTACATCATTACGTCATCGTTCTGTGTGATGTTTTGTTCATTACTTAATTAAAGCTTTTGGAAAAATTGCTGTGGTATAAATGGAATAACACACTCCACACTGTGCGATTATAGGAAAATAATCCACGTTGGGCCATGTCACTCCACCATGGAGTGTTTTTGTATCTGTCGTGTGCTGTTCCTTTCTGACTTTAACTTGAGTACATTCAATTTCAACTAATATTTCTCTAGATTAGAGTTGTTTTTTTTAACCGATTTTAAGATTATTGGCAAACCATTTTACTTATTTTAGTGAAGGAACATGATCTGCCAAGAGAATAAGACAGTTTTAAGCTTGAAATGACGAAATATTTTCTAGAAATGGGCTTAAAGGTCTTCTTATTTATTGTATAATCTCATAATGAGAAATAATAAATAATTTCTATGTTATTACAGATATCTTTATTTTTATATTGCATAAATAGAATTTCAATGGTAAGTTTGGAGTTAGGGCCATGGCTAGGGTCATTACCTTTTCTTATACATCTTCTTATATTTTACTGAATCGAACAAAATTCTCCCGCATCACGTTCATTCAAATTCATACAGATTTCCCAGGAGATCATGTTGCAATTCAGTCTTTTTCATTTTAAAACATTTTTAACGAGAGTCATTTCATCACAACATGGCATTACATTATAGCTGTTAAAATGCTTGATATTTTATTAGACTGAAGGAAAGCTTTCTAACATATCTTGGATCTCATACTTTCTCTGCTTTTATATGAATGTCGATTAAAAGTGTTGCATTTATTTACTTATTTTGTGTGTGTGTGTGTGTGTGTGTGATTTTTTTCTTTTATAGTTAAGGATCCTGTTCTGTATTTACTTGTAGGGACCTTCTTGTCATTCTCTGCTTCTTCAGTAACAAAAACGTGAGGAGTAGAGATCTATTGCCTGACCAGAACATTTTTTTTTTGTTCTTTCACTCGCTGAAATCATTGTTTGCCAACCTGTATAAATACATGCAAGATTGAAACTGGGTTATTTGGATGTTAAAAATGATAAAGAATATATAAAGAAATAAACACAAGGAAGCTATATGCCAGCAGCCATCCCCAGGGTTTTGTTCTTATCTATTATTATGAAACAGGACTTGCTTTGGAAACCAATAAGAATGACGCGACTGAATGCAGCAGGACTATTTATGATGTGAGGCTTAAGACATGTCAGGCGAGCTATGAGATTTAAAACCGTTTTATTGTGGGATTAAAACAGGAAAAGGATTTCAATAGGAAAATATGAATCAGGCATTAAATGGGGAACATGAGAAATGTAGCGCAGAGAGAGTCACTCTTTTATTTCCTTTGTGTAGTTTGTGCCATCCTCAGGGGTGTTAATAGTGAAGGGAGAACCCAGTTTGTGTCTTGTTAACCGTTACAGTGGTGTTACGATCTGACTGGAACACTGATTTAAAAGGGCATGATATATATTAATCAATGCAGCAACTATAAACTGATTGTGACCTATTATAATTAAGCAATATCACACTCAAGGTCAATATTGTGAATATTGTGCTGATATTCAGTACAACAGCACCTCGAGTGTGAGCTTGCTTTTATACAACCATAAAAATGAATATTGAGTAAGTGACATTTTGAACACAATATGGTCAAATGTCCTGATTATTTTTGCTCCATGAGCAGAAACAGATCCCAGTGAAGGCAGACTCACTTTATTTCATGTTGTCTAGTTGGATTAATGGACCAGAACTAAATGTTGTACAATTTATGATAACAAAAATAATTAGTAATTTTTTCTGTGTGAACAATTTAACAGGCTGGCAAGCTGATTTGTCCGTTAATACTTCTGAAATCATCTTTCTGTGCATCATCACCGGTCGGGAATTAACGATAGGCCTTCTGCACATGCTGAACAAAGTTGGTCACATGGCAAACATAGGAGGATCCTACACCACATAATATTGTGAAATATTGAATTGCTGCATTATGAATAAATTGTATCATGCATATTTTGTTAGCAAAGTGTATTTGTGTATCTTGTTAGCAAAGTGCCAGCCGCTACCTATACTCATCAGAGCCACCAACGATCTCTGCTACATGTTTCCAAGCTTTATTTATTTAATTTATTTACTTTTTTTTTCTTTTTTTGTGAAGTCACTTGTCACTCACTGTTGTCACTGAAATCAGAGCTCTGTGTTGCACAAGCATGTTGGAAATGCTCATCTGTTGCTTTGTCTCCCGCCAGTGTGAACATACAATAACTAAGGCATCTTTGGTATCTAAGGTATCCTGTACTTTTCAAAAACGATATATGCTAAAACAATTTCAAACTTTGATCATGTGAAGAATCTGTGCCTTTTTTTTTTTCATTTATTCTGCAAATTGCGCTCCAACTTCCTAACAGTGTTTGTCGCAACCATCAGGTTGCGTGAAAGAGACAGCACCTTAAATGTGTTCCTAACTGTAAACTGTCTCACCACAAAAGTTCCTCTTTACTCAGGAATTTTCTCCGACCTTACTAAGAGGCTGTTTGAAAAGTAGAGCGCATATGTCACGGTGCCCTTAACACAACCCGACTCTACAGGTATCCGCGGCTTAGTTCTGTCAATGCGCTCGTTTGTCCGCGTTGTTAATATAAGCTTTCAGAAGAAGATTGCAGCGTCGTTGCTTTATTGAATGCGGCTCTGCAGATACACAGCGGCGTGATCTCTTTTAAGGCCGCTCGCTGCTGGTAATTTTAAACTCGCAGACACTTGTGTTCCTGTGTTCCTGTTCAAAAGCTTCCTCATTTTCAAACTGGCACTGATGCTATCAGTTTTGCTCTCTGGAAACTTCAGCTTGGTGTTTTCTTTGGGGTATTTATGTAAGCAAATTGGACAGCTTTTTCACTACTGCACAGAAATGCCTCAACAGAAATTTTAAGAATAATTTTAGTATCTCAGGTTATCTTGTGTGTTTATTGTCCGAGCTAGAAATGTAAGCTTGTAGATAAAGACTCTCATTCATCTTCTGCCGCTTAATCCTGTTCAGGGTCGCGGGGGGAAGCTGGAGCCAATCCCAGCTGACTTCAGGCAAGAGGCGAGGTACACCCTGGGCAGGTCGCCAATCCACCGCAGGGTGACACACAGAGACAGACAACCATTCACACTCACATTCACACCTACGGGTAATTTAGAGTAGCCAGTTAGTCTAATCCCCTCTGTGAGTGTCTTTGGACTGAGGGAGGAAACCCGCATGGACACAGGGAGAATATGCAAACTCCACACAGAAAGGTGCCCAGGTTGACCCCGGGGATCGAACCCAGGACCTTCTTGCTATGAGGCAACGGTGCTAACTGCCACACCACCGTGCCACCCTTTTTACCCATTTCATTTAATTACATTTTTGTTTTTAAAGTTACTTCCTGTTCTGAAAAAAAAAGACCAAAACAACGTATTTTTAGTTTATATTGATTATAATATGAAATTTTAAAAAATCGCTTATTATCCATGACTCAAATCATGATATAGGCTTAGGTTTTTGGTTGTTTTTTTTTATTATTGTTTCCAATTATTTCCTTATAAAAAAATTTTGGATGATAATTTTTCCACACAATTATCACAAAATAAATTTCTTAACACACTATATCACAGCATGCATTCTACATGTTCATCTTTATCATTGGGAAATGTATTGTTTTAAAAAAAAAATTTTACAGGTTAACTGTAACATATTTGTAGAGGAGACAAAAGCAATTGCGGAAAACTGTTTTTACAGTGAAGACACCAGACCTATGAACCATAAACATGTGACGCGATCAGAGGAAGTGTGCTGGCTGATGGGAAGCGTAGTCCTGTGCCATTAACAATGCTCTCTAGTTTTATTTCCACATGCTATAATTTGTGCTTCATTTTATTCTCTCCGTCATATTGCAGTTCGTTTGTCGCTTTTTCACTTTAATGCATTGTTGTCCACGTATTCTTTCCTCCTCAGTCATAATACATAATATTCAGCATTAATCAGTGGATTTTTTTATTTAAAACTCCCACTACTGTTATTAAGGAAAGCAAAAATTGAACATTCTTGGGTTATTGCTTAGCTGATAATATGGAAAAGCATTTTTACTTTCTTTACATTACAGTTACTGAGTTCCTTCAGATAGGATACGGACTCCACATCGAAGTTTAAGTTCTGACGCAGACCCTGACACTTGACTCGTGGGGATTCGACGTCACAACCTTTCAACTTTTGCTAGCTTTGTAGCTTAGCTTGCTGTTTGCGCTCATGCCTTGCTGCGTGCCTGTTTTATTTCTCTTGTTATAGTGAGAGAACCTACAGCTTTTTCACTCCATCAGCAGGTGAAACAGATGACCCCTCCTAAGACGCTGTGATAACAGATGAGGCATGCCACTCCAAAGCAACGCAGCAGGGTGACGGTAGATAAGCTAGAATTACGCACTACAGGCAGTAGTATTTATCACTCTGCCTTATCCTGTTTCCTCACTCTTTTCAAACTTTATCTAAAGCGCCGCAGTTTTTTTTCCCCCCAAAATAGACAAAAGCATACCCAACACCTGGACGCAATCCGATGGACGACCTTGAGGGATACGTTGCCTCTCTGACCACCTGTAGTTCTGTTTTTTAAAGTCTTTATTTTTCTCACATTAAAGCATCAGCTTTGGAATCGTGGGTGTGCAGATATCACACAAAGAAGAGGAGAATCAATCCCACAATCCAGACCTCATGCTCCCCTGAGGATGATGTTTATACATGTGTCTATACATTGTCTTACATCTTTTTCTTAGTTCATTATCCACTCGGGTCACTCCGGGCTAGGCATTCGTATGTTAAGAGGTGCAGCGTGGAGCACAAATTGTAGTAGTACTCAACATGGCTGTAGGACTTACTCATCAAGCAAGGTACGGTTGAATAACGCTTAAAAAGTTGATCGGTGGAAATCACAGAGCTGTCAAAGCTCGGGTCTAAAGAGGAAAATAAACAGTGCAGAGGACAGACGCGTTCACATTACAGTTAGACACAGGTTACTTGTAATTATGAACGTGAACCATCAAGACAGGCAAATTCGATCTGAGCAAAAAATCAGAATTGAACAATGAGCCTTGTAATTTGAACGTAGCCTAAGGCACACAAAGCTAACAGCATAAATAGGGTGCTTAATGGGACACAGGTGAAGGTGATCAGTGAAATATTTGAGTGGCTCGTGTGATGTGGATAGTGCAGATCCACACGACCCTGACAGTCACAAAACTCAGATGCTTTTTTGTTAGACTGAGGAAATGTATTTATGTCTTCCAGATGCACATGCTGTAACCAGAGTTTCCCCTTTTGTGTGACAAAAGGTCCTAAAATGGTCTCATGTTTTTACACATTTTACAACTTTTCACAGCTAAAAAGATAAATATAAAATAATGTCCGGGTTCTCAAAGTGAAGTCTGTGAAGTGCAGCATGACTAGGGGGTCAGATCTTAAGATTTTTATTTCGTAAAGTTTGTACCATTATTAATATAGCTCGTTTGCGTGGTCACTGGAATTGTCTGTGTTTAATCTCAAACCTCAGTGACTCAGAAACAAGTGGACCTGTAAATAATGTGTAATAATGTAATGACAGCCTTTTTTAAAAACACGTGTCCTGTCTTGGAAAATGCTTGGGAAAATGCATAAGAAGTACACACAGACTCCATGTTTAAGTTACATAATAAAACAGATTGCTGGTTACTATACAAACTGGATACTATAAACATCTGGACCCATGTCTCTTGGAAATGAAACTATATGCAGAGTTCATCTGCAAAAAGAAAAACTCCAGCATGTAGAAAGTTTGTGTGTGTGTGTGTGTGTGTGTGTGTGTGTGTGTGTGTGTGTGTGTGTGTGTGTGTGTGTGTGTGTGTG
>JAQLOM010000019.1:13206989-13217701 GCA_030068315.1 Chrysichthys thysi
TATGTTATCTATATTCTGTTGTGAATAAAATATTGGCTCATGTGATTTGAAAGTCTTTTAGTTTTCATTTTATTCAACTGTAAAGAACATCCCAACTTTTCTGGAATTTGGGTTGTACACAGAGACTTGACTTTCTCAACGAAGGAATACGGAAGTGCTAGAAGATGATTTTTGCCACATAGCAACAATAAGAAAGATTCATAAGAATATAAACAGAACTTTTCAGTTTAACTATTCACGCAATTAAGGTGCAATGAAAAGTTACAAAGGTTAAGGTTAGGGATAGGGGTGGGATTAGTAGTCTTCTCATGACTTTATTTGTGAGAAGGCGAATATTTATTTGGACGAAACTGAGCTTTTTCAAAGTTTGTCTGTGCTACCATTGTGCATTGGAATTTTCTGAAGGTTCTCAAATTTAGACTTCTCATAATATAAAATAAGGACAGAATCATCGTCTAATTAATGTTAAATCACATAATTATCATTAAGCACAATCCTTAATTAATCCTTACATTATCCATTTTAGACATCTTACATCCTACCACATGTTGAAAAAAGCTATTTAAAAAATAGTCTGCATTGTTTATTTATTTTATTTATTTATTCTTATTTTTATTTTTATTTTTTTAACTCTGACATGTGCTTGAATCTCCTTCACACCAAGCCCTAGTCGAAGCTAATGTGCATCTCTCTATATATTGGAAAAGCCTAACCTCATAATCCGGTGTGACAATAGCTCTAGGAAGCACAAGTGCATCAGTAATTATAAACGAAGCTCTATAGCTACTGCACATCAATAGCTTGTGTTATTTACTGTGATGAGCATCACTTCTCCACGAAAAGACTCTTTGTAATTAAAAACTCAGACGCTGTTCTTGGTTGGCTGACGATCAAGTTTTTGAGCTGGAGTTCCAGTGTAGCCTGCTCAACCAAATAATGAGCTATTTATTGCCGGCTCTGGTTCTGCTTAATGGAGTGGAGGTAACGGCTCAAACACCTCATGGCTCTCGGACCAATTTCTAGGTTCCCGTCCAACCACCCCACCCCCACCCCGTCCCTGTGCTTTCCTTTTCCTCTTACAGATCCAAAATGAATTATTGAAAGCTTGAAGGTTTTGGAAATCCTCTGAATTTCAAGCACCGTTTCCATCTTTGTCAACTTCAGAGGACCGTACTGGAGTGAGCTCTTGTGTCTATGTAACCTAACCTTTATTCTGCCAGTGTGTGTGTGTGTGTGTGTGTCACTGTATGTGTGTAAAGCACTGGCCTAGCATTAGAAAAGGTAAAGCATGCACACAACCAAGTGGCCTGGCTTCAATGCTTTTTGGTAAATATTAAACTGGTGCTGTTGTATTTATATGCTGTTGGTCATTTTTGAAGGTCTGTGATATACGGTGGAAGATCTTTTAGAGGAAATGCATGATGTGATGGCAGACTTGATGAAACCTTTGCTTCACACTGTGGAATATTTAAAGAAGAGATGTATGTGTGTAAACGTTTGCTCATCTGGATCTCTCTCTCTCTCTCTCTCTCTCGCTCTCTCTCTCTCTCACTCTCGCTCTCACTCAGACTCTGCCTCGTACACCTGCACAGGCTGAAATAATTGAAAAATCATGTATGGAGGCGACAGATATGTGCAGTGCAGTGAGCGCACAGGAGAAATATCATCAATTTCTCAATCTTTTCTTTTTTCTTTTTTTTTCTCTTACCCTCCACACACACACACACACACACACACACACACACTAACCCTCCACCCCACCCCTCCATCACTGAATCCTTTGTCTGTTTGGGCAGGATGGCAATCAGAAGCAGAGTGGGTTAAAGGTTGAGTTTAATATCTCAGAATTAATTTACTCGATTCCAAGAATAAGATTATAAATCTTACTTATGAAAGACTCCTCCCCCTCTTTATCATAGCACTACTTCATTTATCCAGCCAATAAAACCGGCCACATGTGTAATAGCTCCCTCTCCCGAATTAGATTTTTTTTCCCCAGTGCGTTAATTACGAGGAATGGTCCAAAGCAGGACACACACTCACACACACACACACACACACACACACACACACACACACACACACACACACACACACACACAAAAACCCAATCAATACCTCTTAAAGATATATTCAGATGTGACCCAGAAAAGCATTACCCCATTTTACCTATTGATTTTTCATGTTTAGATTATTTGTTGAAGCTAAATATGTTTTCTTGCACTTCTAAATATTAACACAGAGCCACTTTCACCACGTCAGTTTCAATCTGTTTGAGAAGAGCATTGCCCTTTTGTTTTAGTCTCGGATTAAATTTTCTTTTTAGTCCGTTCTTATTTTAGATAATGGATGTTCAGCAATAATTTTATCATTGCAAGAGAAAAAAAGAGAAAGAACGAAACAAAAAAAAAAACAAGAAATGCTGCCCCCCCTTTTTTTTCCAACACAAACACCCCACCACCATCCAATATCTGATCCTTATGATTGGACGTGATGGATTTAGCGGTTACATTTGTGCGAGAATCTGATTCCAAGCTTGATGGGGAGGGGATGTGAAAGATGCTTGACTTGATTGCGATTCCACCCACTGCCATTATTTATGACACATTAATGCAGCAAGCTGCAAACTCAGCTGGCCTCTCGCTTATTTTCTGAACCATGCTCTCGGCCAGGTTTGGGAAGGGGGCGGGGGGGAAAGGACAAGGGGCTCACCACTAAGCCCTGGTTTGGCTTGGAAGAAGGTGATTATCCATGTGGGGAGTCCCAGAGTGTCCTGAAAGGTGATCCACCTGGGTGTGAGGGAGGTTGCGGTCGGGCCTGGGCTCTGGACTGAATTCCGCTGATGTGTATGGTGAGAAGATCTTCTTCCAGCAAAGCTTGCTTCTTCACGGTGATAACAGAAAAAGCGTTTGATATGGATACAGTCATCTCTCTCAGTTCAGCTCCGACTGTGCATACGATTCTCCTGTCATCATTGTGTGAGATTAAGCAGGAAAGGAAATGATGTGGTCCAGTTTTCGAATGTTGATCTCCTGAGCAATTCCATGATGGCAACACCATTTGTGTCGCACTCGTACTCCGTTTAAAGTATGTAATATCAGTAAAGTAAAAGGCATTTTAAACATCAGGCAAGCGTCCTTCACAACAACCTCTGTACATATTTCGCATAAATAACCTCATATTTTAATAAAACCCACAAAATCTACAGTGCCTAAAACTTTTTTTGCTTTTCACAGTTCTAAGTACACATTCATTTAATATCACGTGTGTTGCATGATTTCGTGAAAATGGATTTCATGGACATTTCCACACAATGATTCATACAATACCGGTTATGAAAAGCTTACATGAAATCTTTGGAATATTTCACGTCTTCAAAAAAAAGGAAGAAGAAAGGTTCTGATTTCTTTTTTTTCTTCTTTATTTTCAGTAATTTGATGAGGTCACTTTGAAAGTATAACTCTATTAACTAAATTACAGACTGCAAGTAAAAAAATAAATCGTCGTAAGCAAATTGTTAGCATGTCTATCATTTCTTTAATCCATTAGCATGGACGCTGGTTTTGTATACATTTTGTACCTTTGCTAATTCTGTGCAATTCTCTGTTACTCACTGAAGAGCAAAATGCAGACTGTTAACAAAGATGATTTCATCTGGAATGTTTTATATTTAAATTTATGGTTTGTATGATTCCTTGATAAAAATGATATGTAAAAAAAAAAGTTTAATTTTTCAGAATTACGGGTGTTCACTACCGTATTTTTGGAATCACCCACATGTGCTTTTGGGAAATGAAGACCTACACTTAATCATGTCACCCCTTTGCATTAAAGACGATTTCTGCATCCCAGATCTTCTACCAGAAAAATAAAGAGAAGCCTATAGTGAATACTTGAGCTGCATGAGAGTGAATGACTTCATGTTCTTCTAGAAAATGAGGAAAAGGATCTCGCAGCCCAAAGCCCTATGTGTATCTGCAGGATTACCATGATGGATAAGGTGATTACTGTATGATTTGCCAATTTCTCTCCGCCGGAGCCTTGCCGTGGACTGAAATAGGATTCATCGTGCAAAGTTATCTCCTCTAACCCCGAACCTAGCTGAAGTTTAGCATGTCTTTCACATTTCCTGCTTCGAAATGAGATTTCAGCTGACTTGTTAATTTCAAACGTGACCTATCTTCGTTTTTTTTTTTTTTTTCCCCAAAGCTTCCTCCTAACCTGTGACCCACTTCAGAAAAGTCCAGTCCTTTTGAGCTAATTCGTCTCTTTTTGTGGAGTTTCCTTGGATAATACTTCTGTCATAAACAGAAATTCAGCTCTCCACATACATATTTGGCCTCCCTGGATAAAGGTAGTTTTCTTAGTCCTAGAAATCTTGTGTATATTTGACTTCTTTCAATTGCAAATCGCAAATGTATTCCTCTGGTGAGATGTGTCACCTTGAAGAATGACTCTTTGCCCCATGGGATAGCACCAAACCCTTTTTTTCATTCAGAATGATAATCAGCCCAAAGCTCAGGCAATAGCTCTCGCACCTAGCTTTAATGGTTGTTAGTGATTAGGTTTTAAAATGAAGGAACATTTTTGTCCATTTAGAAAGGAGGGGGAAAAAGAGAACCTCATGATTGCCTCCTGAATTTATTCAACCAAATTGTAGGCAAGTACTTCAAAATTATAGTTTTTTTTTTCCTTGGCCTGTGGAAAATTTGAAGTAAATTTATAAATAATAAATCGTGATGCTAAAAAAAAAAAAATCTCAAGGTTGATTGCAGAGAAAAAGTATATATATATATATTTTTTTTTTATCAGAATGCATTTATATCCTTCTGCATCCTGTGCAAAAAGCCATTAACGTGAAGCTCTACACGCCATTGCGGTTGACTATAAGTGCCTGAATATGTGTTTGTGTGTGTCAGTCAGACAGAAATCACGCTCACTAGGTGACAAATTGGGGGACAGCAGTGTCGTGAGAGTGATGGGATCGGCGTGTGACGATGGCGAGTGTTTGTCAGCTTGGTATTCACAGGCGAGTGTGGAGGCTGGAGAGAATGAGGGCTGCAACAGCAGCACTGCAGCAATATGAATGATACATTACGTGATTGTCTGCGACTGGACCCCGACAATCATGCCAGACTGCAGATGTTGACTTCCTCCTGCGTTGTCATTCTCCATTTTCCATCTCCAAGACTGCAGTCTGCGATCCGCTGTCCGTTCCGTGGTAAAATATGAATATGAAGAGACAACATTGACTAGTTACCTCTCATTTACAGAAGGAGGAGATATGAAGTGAAGATCTGCATCACACCAGATTAGATTCTGTAGAATGACCGCGAAAATGGTACAAGGCTCGAGTTATTGGTTGGATGATGTAGTTTGTTTTAGGACTGACTACATCAGTGGCTACAGAGGTGTTAGCATGTACGCCTTAGCTGTTTAAGATTTTTGACGCCTCGCTGCAACGTTTCTGCTTTTTTTTTTCACATGCAGGTCAATAAAATTCACACAGTAGGGGAAAATAGATAACTATCCACTGAAGGATAAAGGACAGAGGACCTCTGATAGTGATTCCTCTCACTTCTTTCTCTGCTTATTATCAAATAACAATCGCATTTTTCCCGCTGTTGTCTTCCTGGAGATTTGTCCGCTGACGTACACTAGGGTTTTTTGTGATCTTTTTTTTTTTCATGTTAGCATGAAACGAGATTTTGAAAGTATAGCCATATTGTGAACCAATAGTAAACATGTTTGTTGAAAAAAACAGAAATGGAGGTGCTGCTTGTTATTACCTAGCACTCACACTGAATTTTTGCCTAACTGTTTCCTTTTAGCTGTAAAATTAGCCGTCTCATTCAACACCATATGCCAGAGCTTAGTGTTAACGTTCTGCTTTTTTTAAATTTATTTATTTTTATTTAACTTGGGTTTTCATGTTAGTGTTGAAGCCTCTGTAACTAGCATGAAACAAGATTTTGAATGTTGTAGCATTTCTGATTTTCTACCCCTTGCGTCAAAGATATTGCAGGGACCTGAAATCTAACATTCAGCCAGGTAAAAAGCCAATTCTCTGAAAGGGAAAAGACGTTAGAATCCTGGTAGCATTTATTTTTACTTCACGTCGACAACTATCGAGCTGACAGCATGCAAGTAGGCAGAACTGTAATCTGATTCATTAATAAAAAATTTTTATAGAGTCACTAATTATTATCTAATGCTAATTTTGGACTTGCCTTTCTAATTTTTTACTGTTGTTTGAAAAAAAAGAAAACTGTCTCATTCACTAATACACATGTTTGTAGTAAAAATGTGTTAAACCTCTTCATGCAACTTAGCATAAAATTTTAATTTTTTTTTTTTTAGATTTAAAATGTGGAAATATCTTTCCCTTTAATACAAAAAAAGCAAAACATGGACCGCTGCAGGGTTTCTTCATGTCTGGTAACTAATCCGTGTTCATCTTACCCATTATATGAGAATACTGTGACTGCTGTAACCTTCTCGTGCCATTTCCTGTGTTTATTTCCCCTCACATTAGCATAGACAAACTGTACATAAGTACAGAGGGTTTTGGAAAGGATTGTAGATGTTTGATATGCATTTCAAAGGTTTAAAAAGGCCAAAGCAAAGCCAATAGGTTAATTATTGAAGAGACGTAGAAGGGCTACACGAGTGAAGAGTATCCTAGCTTTCATCTTTCTAACCTTTTCACTGTCCCCCGCACCCCACACCACCCCAGCCCTCTACCCGACTCCATCCCGGTCAGTGCGGCTAATAGAGGACCTGTCCAGTGTAACCTGCAGCCAGAGCTTTAATGAACAGCCCTGATTAGGTGTTCTGCCATCAGTGAACTTTGCATACACTTTTATATGATGTCAGGTTGTGCAATTTGATTGAAGAAGCCATTAGCATAAAGCCATTTTGCTTCAATAAATGCACAGCTGTATTTATACGGCTGAGTGGAAACACTTTTGTGTAAGATGAAGCACTTGATGTTCACTGTATAATTTCTTATAGAGAGGCAGAGGTGTACAATTATACATAATGGCTTGGATTAGGTTGGAATGGAAATAAAAAAACACAACAACAAAAAAAAAACCACACAGTCTGACTGTTTTGACCATAGTGTAGGATGTGTATCTGCCTTCAGAACGTCATGCTGTTCAGCTGCCGCCTGTTAATTGATGCCCGGGAGAAGAATAGCGGTTTCAACGCAGCAGCTCAAAAGCTGGCCTCACAGCTGGCCGAAGTGTCTGGCGTATTATTTAGCTCCACAGCGGATTCTCCTAGAATATATGTTACAGAGAAAGAATAAAAAATAAAAATACAGGCATTATCTGTCTTCTGCAGCTGAGGCTTTTATCCTCATTCATAGGACCTGCTTGAGTGTGCGCTGAAAATATCATGCTGGTGCACTTGGTGGATTTTGTTGTCACTGAACCCCCCCAGCTTCTATTTTTTTTCCCAGTGATTGCAACTAATCCTCCCCCCACCACCATTCCTTATAGCACATCATGCTAAAAAGAATGACCGCCACAGACTGATGACTTTCAATATGCTTGCGTCTAGAGCGCTAGCGTCGTGGGGGCAGGAGGAGACAGGGGGCGAGGGGGGACGAGAGGGGGGTCAGCAGTAATTCATAACTGCTTTAAGATTGCGTGCAGCCCCGGCAGCTGTCAGAGAGACTGCTTTGCGGCTGTGGCGAGTGCCGAGGTTTGTGCATGCTAAATGGGCACGCCGAGTTCTTCCTGCATCAATCAGGCCTTTTCCGAATACATCAGGCCGAGTTTCATTATGGCCAGTTATTTACTACATCAGAACAAATTACCCAGCCTGCCTTTTCTCAACGTGATGCGGCCAAGAGGAGCCCGGCGCCGGGATCATATTGTAAGCATTGCTGGATAAATTCAGTGATTGAGCACATCAATCTTCTTCCAGTGTAGATGCCCATCAGCCCACCAGCACCACAAAGATTGTTAACGAGAATAAAAATGTAAAAAAAAATAAAATAATAAAATAAAATCCCTATCCAGCTCTGGCAGACATACCACACGTCCTCTATTTCATCACCATTTCCTTTCTCTAATTTACTCATCCCTCCTGTTATTTTTGCAGACTAGCACGCTTTTCATTCCAGGCCTCAAAACTATTAGAGGAAGAAACATCTCGTCCTGGTCTGTGAAAGATAGGAAGGTGAGGTAGTGGAGGATTTGCCTGGCTGTTGTTGCAGTTTGAAATCTTTAAACTATCATGGAGTTACTATTTAAAGTCTGTTTAAAACACACGCACGCACGCACACATGATGGTAATGAAAATTAAAGGAAAAATGGATCATATTGATCTTTGATACGTAGCAAAAAAACCTCAATGGAAACCCAAAAAAAAAAAAATCCCATCACATAACTGTATGCGTGAGAGGATTTCCGTTCATACAGCATAAGTGATTTATGTATAAATCACCAAGCTGGACATGTGTTCACCATTATGCGGTATATTAATGCAATATTTGAACTTTATTATAAGTGCTTGTTGTTGTGGGCATGGCCAAGAAGTTTGTGCTTGATGTATTGTAGGTCACATGACCATAGCATGTCTGCAGGAGATACCTGAGCTAAAAACTCAGACTTCTCTGACGTCCTTTTAAACGTCATTGGAATTTTATCATTCTCTTTTTCTTTAGGAAATGACTTTTGAATAAAGAGAGACATTTCTGTATTCTGTCAGTATTTGTCACTCGGTCGTTGTAAAGATCTTTTAGCAGGACAAACCGTGGGATCATAACACTCCAGCTTTGATGTGATGTTCCACAAGTTTTTGATGCGAAGTTGTAATAGCGTTCTTCATTATTTTAAATGCTGCTTCGTCTGTCTTATTTCCATTCCACATATTTAATATGGCATCAATCAATCACTCATCAGTCATCTTTTGAGGGATGTCTCTTGACCCCCAGCCTGACCTAATCCCCGACCACGGCTACATTCATGAATTAAATATCTCTAATTACACCTATGTGGGTCTCTACAGAAATAAAGCATTTTAGCTAGTTACACATTTCATATTTGCCTCTCCAGTGATAATGAGATGATTTAATGAGGATTTAATGTACCTGTTTTTAAGGACACGTTCCCTGTCTAACCCTGGACCCTTTATCCCAACAGTGCTGTATTACCATCAGACATTCTCTCTCTCTCTCTCTCTCTCTCTCTCTCTCTCTCTCTCTCTCTCTCTCTCTCTCTCTCTCTCTCTCTCTCTCTGTCTCTCCCCCATCCCCCAGAATTTGTTGTTGCACAGCCCTGTCTCATTCCCTGTCGTATTCATGAGGGTGGCCCCAATAAGGCAAGAGCGTCTCGGAGGCAATAAATAGGAATATGAAGCGTTTATTGCCGCTGCAGTGATTTCCGAGCTGGACTCTGATGAGAGCCGGGATCACTGGAGCGAGCAGAGATGCATGTATACAGCATACACACCACACCTTTACGCACAACAAGGTGTACGTCTGTGTGGTGTGTGGGTATATTAAAGTAATTACAGCTAGGCTGTCTAAACATGGCACTCATTGACAGGTAACGTCTGTAAGTGTAAAATAAAGGCCATTGATTGTACACCCTGGTGCCATGAGCATGCAACGGTTGTGAGTTTAAGCTTTTATTGTTTCATCCAGAAAAGGAATACAGAGAGAGAGATAGCTAAAGAGAGAGAGAAACAGAAAGCAAGGGGGGGGTCTTATCTACTCCAGTAATGCCTAACGTGAGATAATGAACACCGTGGAGATAGAAGGCATATACTGTGGAGAGATGGAAAAATCAATAACGCATGCATAGGGTTTACTAGGACATGGCTCCGTCATTAAATGTAAAGATTTATCTCGCTTTTCAATATGAAATGAAACACAGCACACAGAATGTTTTCGGTCGAACGAAACGTACCTCACTGATGACTGTAAGGTCCTGTTTACCTAATTTCTTCTCATAGCTTTTCCCTCCTCGAGCTTGTAATTACTGTGCTTTGCTAATGAACTGTTTTATAACGTTCTCTACACCATGGTTTTTACAGCTTTTTCTGTTTTATCTGTTTACCAGATGCTTTGGCTAGCAAGCACCTCAGCGTGTAATGTTCTGGCAGCTAGCTCGAGACATTGAACCGATGTTTGATTAAAGCCACGGCTTTGACAAAGTGGGACAAATTCATTAGCCGAGGGCGTGCGTATACCTTGTAGCGCCCGAGGTCAGGGCCTCTACTCTGTTAAATAAGGAAGGCGTGTCCAAGGCTGAGTTCAGAGGTTGCACCGACGAAAAACTTGGCCACTTCTTAAACTTAATAAATCCTGACATCTTAATCATAGGGCATCGTTTGTCCCGAGCCACTACAGGTGGTCCAGTGTGGGAGGCTTAAAGAGATCTGGAAGATCTGAACATCTAAAAGAGATCTCAGGGACAGAGGGAGAACTTCCATCTTGTGGCATCTCCAGCAGCTTGCAATGAGCAAAATATGATAAAGCCCCTGCTGGGTTAAATAGGGCTGGCAAATGTCGAGGCCCGTGAAGAAGATGAAGCTGGATAAAGTCTCCCGAGCTCAGATGTGAACACAGAGATCCAGGAACCAGGAGCTTGAAATTTAACCCCCAAAGAGACAGCTCAGTAGAAGGTGTGTGTGTGTGTGTGTGTGTGTGTGTGTGTGTGTGTGTGTGTGTGTGTGTGTGTGTGTGTGTGTGTGTG
>JAQLOM010000019.1:13252538-13265753 GCA_030068315.1 Chrysichthys thysi
TATATAGCCTGTATATTTGTGCTTAGTTTATGATTTTTATTTTACATTGAAATATTGCACCCAAGCGTCATTCCCTTTAGTCTTTATAGACAACTCTCAGAGGCTGTGCTTGTGTGCTGGGCTTCTTCTTCTGCTTCTTCTTCTTCTTCTTTACTGCTGAATTTAGTCACTTTGTTGGTCTACCGTTTTTGTGTCGGACTGTTTCTGTAGTACAGAAGGTCAGAAAGTGTCCAAACGTGACCTCTCCCACCCAAGAGGGCGCCAGGCACTTAGAACCCACCCAGAAACTTTACCCTCAGAACCCGACTGAACCACCATGTCGGAAAATACAAGCTACTCGTGTGTAATGTAATGTAATGTAATGTAATGTAGTGGAATGTAGAGACAAATCAGAGCTTGGCGTTTATCATGTCTGTTTAACAATCAGAACAATGAGCATGCCCACAATAGCCTACTGTAAAACATTTTATGCTTCTTAAACATAATAAGCAAAACAAAAACATTTTACTCAGATTATTTAGACATTCTGTTCTTCTTCTAATTATAGGAAATGCTATAACAATTATACATCTTTACAGATAATTAGCCTCTGTCGTGACACTGCTTTAAATGAAACATGTATTTTTCTTCTTCTTCTTCTTCTTCTTCTTCTTAAAAAAAAGAAGACAACCAACAGCACATGCTTTAAAGAGAAATTAACTTCTTAATTTACGATTCGAGATCGTGATAATAAATGAAAACGAAGCATTACATTGACACAACATTTGGTAAAGAGCAGCTCGGAGAAACAGAGGACAGCAGCAGGGAAAGTCTGGAAAGGTGTGAGGCTTGGATTTGGAAGTGAATATGAGAGCTATCAGGCTTTTAAATACGACTTACTTTCTCCATTTCATCGTGAATAAAAGCAAAAAAAAAACCAACAACATTTTTTTTAGAGAAAGAACATTAAAAATGCCTGGAAGGGTGTAAACACCAGCCACGTGCACAGCATCATCCGTCAAAAGCATGCAACGATGCAATGCAAATTACATGCAAAACAAGTGAGTCCTTTAAAATGGGTAAGTTTGAAAGTCCTCCGCGGAAATGCAAACCTGAGAAATGATCTTTGCATCGTCGCGTTTTGTGGCGTTGGTTGTTTGGAAAGGTACAAATAAAATAAAAGGCAAGCTCTCCGTGTGTTCACGAGGCTTCCGCTGCCCGTCGTGTCGGTGTGTGTGTAGGCTGTGGTTACTGCTTGGTTGCCCCCCGGGTGTTTTAAAAAAAAAAAAAAAACGGGATCTTGGGGCCAAAAGAGTTCACGCCTCCGCTGACCAAAAGACCCCTAAAGTCCAGACATGGCGGTCCGAGGGCACGCGCTTTTCCAGCACAGCTCACAGCATCCTTATCACCGACCTCATCGCTTCTCCTGACCGTGAGATCCCGAGCTCAACTCCAACCGCCTTCGATTTTTCCCCCCACAAACCAGAGCCGAGCTCTCTCTCTCCCCCTGCTTTCTTCAGCATTTGGAGACCAAAAGTAGACAGAGAGGAGTCTTGGCATGATCTAAAAACTTTAAGGATGTGAACACGTTTTTTCTTTTTCTTCTTCTTTTTTTTCTGTACCTTTTTTTTTTAGTTGTTTTGCTTTGCTTTGCTTTGCTTTTGTTTGGTGTGGTTTGGTGCTGCAAAGCTGCATGTGTGAAGTTTACCATGAAACTTGCTTGAGTTATTGATCCTTTCAATATTAGCATTTATGGATTAAGTATCAAGCCTGTAGCCTGGTTTATGTAACATCAACAGAAAGGTAACAATAAAAAGGAACTGTATTTTTTGCCATTGATCTGCTCTGCACTGTTTTCAGCTACAGTAGCTACATCATGTACAAAATACAGTCTCATCTCATTTTTAAACCATGTCCATACTTGATCCTGCCTCACAATATTAAACCTCCAAGGTTAAATATGTATTAAAAAATATATCATATTGACGTTATAAAAGCGACTCAGTTCGGATCTCACCTACTCATTTCTTGTCCAAAACATCATTTCGACACACACACACACACACCGAAAAATAATCAAACTGCAGTGCACAATAAAGCACCAGGCCTGTTTATAGTATTTATATAGCTATCTTCTCCATGAATGCTCTGGATGACCATGTCTGCCCTTCTCACACACACTGAGATGTTTTGTTGTTGCTCCTGCTTTTGTGCTCATAAGTATTTGATCGGTGTAACATGTGAGATATCTGAAAGTGCCGAACGTTACTGATTAGTCTATCTGGAGTATTTATTTGTGAACTCGAGATTTTTGTTGTTGTTGTTGTTTGCTTCTTTTCAAACCCGCATGTGTCGAGTCGAGCAATGCGCCCCAGCATGTATATGATGATTTTCCCCCCTATAATAACGTCATCTTTTTTCTTTCTTTCTTTTTTTTTTATAAAGCAGTAATGACTTCTAAAAGTGCTCTTATTGTTGTAGAGGATGTTCATCAGATTGCTGTTTGCCCACTGCCATCTCCATGGCCCCCCCTTTAGACCGGACGTAGGTATCGCGATAGTCTGAATCTCCTTCACCAAGTTGCACCAGCGCGTCGTTTGCAATGCGGAGACTGTTGATCACCTCACTAATTACGCCTCCCTCTCTCCCTCTCTCTCTTTCTCTCTCTCTCTCTCTCCCTCCCTCTCCCTCTCTCTCTTTCTCTCTCATTACCAGAGTGCATATCGGGAATAGACACACACAGACATGCGCACTCAACTTAATCAGCCATTTTTTTCCTTTAAAAAAAAAAAACCCAGGGCTTAAACCGTAATAATTAGCCGAATAAAGACATATCGGATTTTCATTTCCGACCCTCCTTTTTTCCCTGAGACCCCCCTCTCTGTCGCCACACAACCGAGAGCGCGAGGCGGCCGTCGGCGCGGCTTTTACCGAGCGGACCCAGAGGATCGACTCGCTCTCTGTCTTTCTCTCCCTCTCTTTCTACCTATCTGTCTCGATTTCTTTCTGTCTACCTATCTTTTTTCTCAGCCGGTTCTTATTTGCGGCTACACAATTTTTGTTTTTTGTTGTGTTTTTTTTTTTTTTTATCATTTTTTTCCCAAGATACTTGGAGGATTATTGAGTTTTTCTCTGGTTTTGGTTACCAACTTTCACTCTCCTTGGATGTGATTTTTTTTCTTCGAAAAGCGTTTCGCGAGAAGGAGCGGAGCAAGCTGCAGGGGGGACGAGTAAGTTTTGGTGTTTTTTTTTTTTTTTTTTACCCCAAACTTTCATGGAGTAGCTGCAGGTCAGACAGGCTACTGATGTCCTTCTTTTGTTTCTTTTCTTTTCTTTTCTTTTTTAAGCATAGCGCTATTCCGCGGGTCCTCACACACACACACACACACACACACACACACACACACACTGCGTTGTAGGCTACAGGCTACTGCTTGCCTTGTTTAAGAGCTGTCACGGAGCACACAGGCTATCCTGTAACCTCGAGTGACACCACACGGAACTTTTCTATCTATCTAATCTATGTATATATGTATAACCCAGCGTTAAAGACGCCCTTGGTGTGTATGTTGACGCTCGGATCCGCCTTTGATTGAATACCTAACTGCAGGACTCCCAGGACAGCGCGCGCGGTTGTGTTTTCGCTACATGTAGCTCTGATCTAAACACGCCGCTTCCTCAGGAACACCGAGTCCCAGCATGCGGGAGAACCAAAGCAGAGCAAAGCAAAGCAAAGCCAAGCAAACCCTGTCTGTCCAACAGGAGAGCGGCAGCAGGCACTCCGGACCGCTCTGCGCACTCCCAATTGTTCCCGGTGTGTTCCTGAGTCCTACAAACTGTAGTTCCATGTCATGGTTTATACTACCTGCTGTTTTCGGAAGCCCTGTAGAAAAGACAGAGAGAAACACACGCACACAAACACACACACAGAATGATAGGAATAATAATAACAACAAGAACAACAGCGAGAAAAACATAACGACACTGGAAGGAAAAAAAGCGGAGGGAGTTCGGAGAAATCCAAGATCCAAATCGGACCGCGGTGTGTGTCTCGGTGGCTCTCTCTCTCTCTCTCACACACACACACACACACACACGCGTTGATCAACGCCGCTTCCGTGTTTTCAGGGTAGGCTACCATTTCTCTTTTTGTTTTCGGTTCCATCCTGTTGTTCTGTGTCGGCATCTCGCTGCTCTCCGCCTCACCGTTATTGCGCTCAGCTTTACACTCGGCAAGTTTTCTGTGGTTTTGGTTTACGAGACCGGGCTCAGACAGAGCCAAGGATGGTGTGTGTGTGTGTGTGTGTGTGTGTGTGCGCCGTTGCTGGCGGGCCAGTTTGAGGTTCTCGGCTCCGATTGGAAACGGGGCGACGGTGACACACCGGGATCGATCAAGGGAGCGCAGGATAAAAACCGGCAGAGAGTCAGGCTGTGTGTGTGTGTGTGTGTGAGTGTGTGTGTGTGTGTGTGTGTGTGTGTGAGTGTGAGGGAGAAAGACAGAGAGAATCAGTGTGTGACCGTGTTTAAAAAAAAAAAAAAACCTCACGCTTTATGGAGTGCACGGACATAACCTGATCTTTAACTTTTTTTTTTATCTCGAGGAAACAAACAAACATGCAGACAAAAATAAACCTTTTCTTTACCATTAACCATCTTTTCCCTCTGCATGCCAACGCTGCATATGTTTCCTTCGTATCTTTAGATTTTAGAAGTTTGGTTGTAATTCTGGGTTGCTTTGGTTTGGGTGTACTTACAAATGTCCTTGTTTGTATTGTTGTTGTTATTGTTGTTATTATTATTAGAGCTCTTGCATTATTCATCTATATTTGTCCATCTTTGCTCTGAGTAAATAAAGCTAGGTTAGTTTTTATTCTGCAAGCTGTATTCTTTTCTTCTTCTTCTTCTTCTTCTTCTTCTTCTTCACTCGTCTATGTTGTTTTTCTATATCTCTCAGGTTACAGGATTATTTTCAAGATTTATTTATTTTTTCCTCTCCTTGGAATACTTCTCGTGTTATTGGCTAGTGGGATCTATCATTTGTGTACTAGCAACAGCATTTAGCTTCCAAAGAGCTAATTATGTAAATCCAGCCACCATCAGAATGTATTTCCATAAACCTTCATAATGCATATGCAAAATGTGATCCAGAGAAGACGTTAATATTGGCTAAAATGCTCGTTGTTATTCCAAGTGTTTTGCTTGCCACAAATTTAGGCTATGTGTAATGCTAGCGTAGCCCGTGGATTTGCTCTGAGTGCTGTTGTGTCACTTGAAAATCTGCATATTTCTTAGACAAGGACCTTGTAGGGCATTTCAGATTAAATCCATAGAGCTGTCCAAGCCTGGTCGGTAATAACTCCTGATATTCAGACGTGTTTCCGAGGTACGATTGGCTCAGGGTCGAAAAATGTGTCATTTCCATGAAGCCAGATTGCCCTCTGCCTATACCATATTAATGTGCAAATCAATATTTCAAGGATTAAATTTCCCTTCCTCATATTTTATGGTTTCCACCTCAATAAGTCTCGAGTCTAATGGAAGAGGCCGGATGATTTAAAATCCCCCACAGCAACGACGGTTGCTACAAGCCTGTTCAACACTGAAAATCCCAAGGCAATGCACAGGGCTCGGCAGCCTCTGCCTTTGTGACATTAACACACTCGGCTTGGCTTAGAGGCTCGGCGATGACCGAAGATTTCGCCGAACGCTAAAACGTTGCTCTGATAATTAAGCAGGAGTTTTACAAACACACACACACATACACACACACAGAACACACGTAACGAATGCCCATATTTCGGAAAGCTCCATGAATACACAAAAGATGTTCATTCCCTACTGATATTTTTTTCCCTTTCTTCGAGAAATGCATGTAGTGTATATTTTCCTTAAAAGGCCTTTTAAGAAGCACTCAGCAAAAATACAGGTTTTGCTTTAGCGTGATATTAAGCATTTAGCAACGGCTTAAAACCTCAGGCTCCGAAAACACAAAAAATGGTGTGTTATTACATTTGCGTCTGTGGAAATTCATTACGCTCTGTCCAGTACAGTGGAGCAGTTGAAAGGTTTATTTCTGTTTTCTTTAACCCCAGCGTTATCGTGATCCTCTAAGCTTTCGCTGTCCGTCATCAGGTGTTTGTTTTTTCTCTATTCCTCCTGCACCATCTGGACTACATTCTGCACAGCTGCATGAATTTCAGATGCGATAGAACATTTTTCCCCCCTCCCATTTGGCTCATCTTACACCTTTTGAAGAGACTCGCTTAATTTAGCCTGCTAAAAGAAATCCAGACAGATGAGGACAAAGGCCCTTTTAATCTGACCACGGCTGTTTGATTTCCTTAAAGATTCCTTTACCATCTCGAAAGCCGCACATCGTTTCACATCTGGGTGTGATGTTAGGAGGATCTTTTCCTTGTCTGTTTTGCTAAGGAAATGTTTGTCAGTGCGTGTGAGACATGTTTAAGTTATACCTGTCAAATCGAACATCAAACATGACTTATTCTTAATTGTAAGGGGAAAAAACGCGTGGCACTCATCACTGAGTGCTGGCGCGTCAAGGAACGCGAGTAGTGAGTGATTTGTTTGTGCTTGATGTGGATTTGCCTTGCTCTGCATGTTTAATAAGGACCACCACTGTCTCTCGGTTTGTGTGTCTGCGGTCCTGATGATTCCACGGACAACGTTGAGAAAATTATCACATTGTTGGCGGAGGAACTGTAGGGCTTTTGTTGCAGGCCCAATTGAATTTGGTCCGGTTAGGAGGCTGCAGAGCACACTCCGCTCTGGAGAAAGCTGAGAAGTCAGGAGCTGGCTTAATGTATTAAGCGGGGGCCGTTTGGTGTCAGCCCCGAGGCCATTACGGACGAGGCCGAGGCCCCCCTCTATCCCTTCCTCTTCCTCGCTCAGTGGCCGTCTGAAGGGTTAAACGCTTGGATTAGGTTGGAGCTCCGCAGCGCCTGCGGAAAGTGTGAGTGAATGCGTGCAAGTTTCGTGTAATTAGCACTTAATTATATTAACATATGCAAATTGTCAGCTCAGAGGGTTTGTTCAGCTGGCACAGATCAGCCGAGCACAAACGCCTCATTGTTCCTCGGGCAAATAATGGATTCGGAGTTGGATTGTGGAAACGCATAACCAGCTATCTAATTTAAGTCATACCATAGCGAAATTTCATTAGTCTCTACGGAGACAGGGTTAATTGTGCTGACTAATGGCCCTGTATACAGCTACCCCTCCTTGAAAACAAAAAATACACATCCCAGAGTAATCCGCCTCACAATGACACTTGTTTATACACGCTTCCCCTGTGGGGGAATTTGCATATGCAAATCTCAGCTTGGGGGGCAGGTGGAAAAGGGGTGGTCTTCCTTTCCTCGTCTCGTTTGTCATGGCGCTTGATGTACGAGCACAGAGACTGCAGATGGGATCATCCAACCTGGCAACATTCTTCCATAATTTGTTTCTGATTAAAAGACCAGACTGGATCTCATTCTGCTGAGGCCTTGGCAAAGAGAAGGTCGGGTCAGGGAAGAGTTTCCACAGCAACTAAAACTCTCTTCTTTTCCCTTCAGCTAATTAAATAACATTCTTAGAGCCTCTCCACTTGTTATTTTTTTCAAGTTGCAGGAAAGAGAATGGCGTCTCGAATAATCTCTAGTTTCCGTTAGCTAGTACGGGTGTATGGGGGTTGTTGGGGCGGGGGGTGATATGTGGGATATCCTCCACATTGCTAGTACTCCTGCATTAATCCTGTTTTTTGACAGAAATGTAAACTGATATAATTGCTTTTCACTGGAGGGAATGGGGGTTTGTACAAGTGTGAAAGCATCGGAAAAGGATTAGCATTTTTTTGCATAATGCACAGTGGCTTTGAATGGTCCACTGAATGGATGACTGAGTGACTGAGATGAAAGCCGAGCGAAAACGCTGCCTGCCTCTCTCTTTATTTCTGGGCCAGCTCTCCCTAAAGATGCGTTTGTCGAGGACTCGAGACAACAAGCACACGGCTTCATATTCCAGAAGCCTCCCAAGATGCCTGCAGATTTTGTCATTACGTGAAGTAATATGTATGGTAATGGCCCCCTCTCTCCGCTAGTAAATAGAAGCTCTGGCTGCTTTATGCAGCAGCGTTTAGACACAATAGGAAGGCCAGGCACTCAATATTGCAGGTATTAAATCACATCGAGGTGTTTTGATTGATAAAATATGTAGGTGTGATTATTTTTCTATTTAAAAAATGCTATATTTAAATAAAGGTCCATTTTGACTGTTTTTTTTATTTATTTTTTTTTTATAAACGTGTATTTGATTTGCTGATGACATCACGCCGACCTGAATCGTAAATGCGTCAAATCAGCTGAAAGCTTGAACCCCCCTGATTTCTGAGGACAAAGCGATTTCTTCTTCTCCCAGCATTCATGTTTCCTGCAGAGAGAGGGAAGTTCAATTTGACTTCATGGTGAAGGGTAGCCATGTCCCCCCGGTTTAACCCCGGCCCTGTGAAAGGGGAACGCGCCACGGAGGATGGACCCCGTCTGCATTTTTGAAGAGGCCCTTCTCAGTGAGACAGGTCATGCTTTAATGTCCTGACTGGACGAACCGGCGCACTGACACGCTTTACCAGATGTTGACTTGTTGCCAGCCGAATGCCGTATGTGCAGGAGAGTCCTCCCTCTCTTTGTCCCCTGTAGCATGGATTCGGTTAAAACGCCTCTGCCTTCGTAAAAGAGGAAGCTAATAGAATTACAGATGGCCCCCGACATGTGAGCGCGCATGAGTGATGAGGACACGGGCGTTTCGGACGTTTTTGTGAGCCTTGTTATGGGAAGGCCTTGTTATCGTGAGGAAATGTAATTTCTGTCCTCACTGAAAACTTTCATTATTGAACACGGTTATCTAAATGTTTTTGTTGCTCTTGGTCTTCGGCCAGTGGGGATCGCATTACTTTTTCTGTCGGCCCCCACGTCTCGTCTAGGAGCTGGGGATTTTTTTTTTTTCCTGTCTTCTCATGCTTTCCCCCGCTTGGCATGAAGCCTCTCTTACAGGATATTAAAAAAAGAGAGAAAGTAAAAAAAAAGGGTGTGGGCGAGATAGCGCATGCAATGTTCATGCCTTTATTCCGGTTGAAAAGGGAATTATGCGCAGAGATCAACATGATGGACCATGTATGTTAATCATTTGGCCCAGAGCTGTATATGAAATCCTGCGAGGTTCAGGAAAGAGAGAGGGAGATGCTGCACTCGTTTAATCGGAGAGCACCGCCCTCCCCGCTGCCATGGCAGAGAGCGCGCCGGGCCTGCTTCGACCAATCAGGGTTGACAACCCAAGCCTGGCCTGGATGGCGGGGTTTTCTTTCATTAGCAAAGCCTCCTGACAGCGGAGGATGCTAGCGGCTCAGGGGCTACTTCGCACACGTGTGTGTGTGTGTGTGTGTGTGTGTGTTTGGAGCATGTGGAAACTACAAGAGGTGAGGAAATAATTGTCGTTTTCCTGAAACTCGTGGCTTTGAGCCTATATTTTGGGATTTCAGCATAAAAAGAAATATTTGTATTTTCTTGCTTTATTATTTCCAAATAGATATTTTATAATGAAGGAACAGGTTCATGATCTAATTCTTATCGCTGTTGATCGGAGGTTCATTGCAGCACTGGAATTGTAAGTGAAATTGACAGTTCACTCTTGTTCGCTGTTGGACAGATTCGTGGCACTGTTTGTTTTATGGATATCATTATACTCTAAATACGTCCAGAGCCCTTTGCCCTCGAGTGAAGGGGTGAATTTCGGATCAGTGACCTGCAGGGCAGATGGCATTTCCCAGAGACGTGAAATATTCAAACATGTGTCCATGCACCTTTTTCTCCAATCCCATCTGCATAGCATGCCGATTATTCCCTCGGAGAAGAGCGATGAGACCGTAATTGAATATGGATGACCAGTCGTGCCTTATGTAAACAAATAAGTGAGAGTCTGCCCTCATTAATATTCATGATGCTTAGTTAGCTCAGGACAATGAGCTGGGGATATTAGCACGGCCATGCCACATGTGTGTGTGTGTGTGTGTGCGTGTGTTTATGGAGAAACAAGCAGCTTTCCAGACACGGTCCCTGCCCGCTGTTTGTGTTTTAGGCCTGAGGTCAGGAGAAGCAGCTGCTGTCTCCACAGAAGTATTTATTTAATACTAGACTTCTCATATCCTGTCTCACTGCAGCAGTCTGGCATCTGCACTGGAATCATCTCTAATTATTTGCTTTAAAGATGGACACTTTTTAGTGGAGGTGTTGGAGCTGCCACTGTCGGTCACCTTGTTGTCAGCAGGTCTAATGACCGTGGAAGCAGTGGAGAAAATGAACGGTTGGTGCAGTTTGCGTCAAAGGAAAAGTCAAGGCAAAAAAAAAAAAGAAGAAGAAAAAAAGGCAGAGCCAGAGAGGTTTGTTCTGAATGATGAAGCATCTTTCTCAAATCTACTTTTGGCTTTTAGGAAAAGTTTCACTGCCCTGCTGTTATTATCCACACAGCGACAGTGGTAAAGATGTGGATAATCACTGAGAGTATTGAAAGTTCAGAGGCGTAACAGGGAAAGATGCTCGGAAATGTATGAAAAAGCCATTAGGGGAAATTGAGGTCACTCGGGGTGGTTCTTAATAAAATCAAATCAGAGGCCCTTGCAAAGATCAAGCGATACATAAAAAACATGGAGCAGAGAGCTGTTAAAATGGGAGGAAGAGGTCGAGGGAGTGGGGAAAAGTATATTTTCCATGCCAGGCCCTTCCTGCATAATGAATATGCAAGGGATATGTGCCGTTGCACTGGATGTATGTCCATATATGTAGACATTTGCTTTTCATTTCAGATTTCTTGCTTATTACTGCATGGCCTTTCACAGCAAAACAAATCCTGTGTATTAACTTCCCCGGACTTTAGAAATAATGTGTTTTCTTTGCTTTAATTAACCAGCGGTTATGCTGACGCAGGCTTTGTTTTCTTCTCCAACTTCTCATTGACCTTAAAATCCCCCTAACGTCTTATTCAGGCCTTTTCACGAGCCGAGACACATGAAACACAGCGGCCTTCCATTCTCTGATAATGTTTCAGGCTAGACCGGACTTTCAAATGGCACCGACGGCGAAAAATCAGCGGCTCTTTTAATGTTGCTCTTCATTACCGTGACTCAAATAGTTTTCATCCTCCTTGCCCTTTTCATCTAACAGACAAATCTTTTTTTTTCCCCTCCTTCCTTAAGCAAACCATTAAATTAACGAATTAAACCTTAGTAGAAGAAGCAAAAGAGAAAAAAAAGCAATTATATTTTAGTGAGTTGTTTATTTCTGGCTCTTTTAGGAAGCAAATGGGACACCATGACTGATTTGTTGAAGTCAACTGGTCCCGAGCCAGTTGGGTTGGTACGCTGCGTGACATTCGGGTTGATTTGATAATGGAATATTGCGGTCCTAATCTAAGCCCACGCTAATTACATATGACAGTTGTTTGTTTGGAGTGGAATCCAATTAAAATGTACAATTTTCAGACGGAACACTCGAGCTCTCGCCAAACGAAGCATCGACCCCGCAATGGTACTGAAAACAGTTTTTTTTTTTCTTTTGCAAAGGGTAAACTCGCAACAGCTGTCAGTACGACGTTTGTTTAAAAAGCAAATGCCTTTGGTCTAAAGTTCATTTGGAGCGTTCGCTAATTAAATATAAGCCCAGACTTTAAGTTAATTAGTAATTCTCTGGCTCCAGAAATGAGACATATCACCGGGACGACTCACGTCCGTTGTGTTGGTACGTAGCAACTTTATTTAGGAGTTTTTGAAATATTTTGGTGCAGAATACTCAGATTTGTGTCTAGCTAACAGGTCTGGAATGCATGCAGGGATACCTGGCCTGTGATTATGTTTATAATACCAGATAATTACAGGACCTGGAGTCGGAGAGCACCGCCTTTACCGAAGGGCCTTGAACTTTAAACCTTTATTGTTTCTAGTGGAAAAATGACAGTGCAGAAAGGTCAAAATCAGACAAGCAGCTGCGATGGGGGAAAAAAAAAAACAGTGTCTCGTGCTCATCTTTAAAAGAGACGTTCCGTGAACGGTGACGGCGCTGGAGCTAGCATGAACACTAGCATGTAGGAACAAGGAAACAGCTGAAAAGACTCAGAAATCAGAAAAAAAAATATCAGCTTGCTTTTATGAGAGAAGATTGCAAAATATGACGCTGAATGGACCAAGATAGAAAGAGAGAGTGTGTGTGTGTGTGTCCCTGGCAGGCATATGGTCCATGTTTGCTCAGTTATCTGCATGCTCTGTCCAACAGCAGCACGTCTGGCACGCCTTTAGTGTACATAGCTGGTGAAGTCCACAAACACTTCTCTTCATTCCAGGTTGCTCACAAAAAAAACCGATCAGTTCATCAGAAACCTGATTAATTCACGAGTTTCAAAGTAATCCTGCATTGTTGGTGGCTATTAATTCCACTTAAAAAGATGAAAATACATGGGGCACGTCAAGCAGATGATTTCCATAACCGGTATAAGCGCTTTCCTAGTCTATATGCATCGTCCTTTACAAAGGCACGATTGTCCAGTAGATTAATATTTATTTAGCACAGGGAAATCAAGGGATTAGTCAGTCATCATTTTAATTCTAATCCTGCTTTGCATGGACCAGACAAAGAGAGGGTGATTACGGAGCATGAGACTGGCAAAGCTGCAATTAGATTCTTTCTTGTTGAGCATGGAAAAAGCACACGCACTAAAGCAAAAGAAAGCTGAGGCATTTTTCCCCTGTCAAAGCAGAAAGTAAACATATGTGTGCAAGCGAGGACATCACGAGTCCATTTCAACATCAAGCCGATGAATAAGAGAGTAACCAGTGCTAATTTTCCTCAGTGCCTCCTTGGAGCCTAAGCGTGTGTATTCATTCTCACATGAGCCTCCATAGTGAGTGTGTGTGTGTGTGTGTGTGTGTGTGTGTGTGTGTGTGTGTGTGTGTGTGTGTGTGTGTGTGCTCACATGTGTATGTGTCATTAAAGTGCTGTACTCTCCAAATAACATATCCTCTCAGCTAATTAAGCTCAAATCCGCACAGGCGGTGAGGAGGAAGCTAAAAAAAAAATAGGATAATGCACTGATTTGCATTTGAACCATTTTTTTCTTTGTAGAATATACAGTACAGAGTGCTGATGTGTCTCAGGTGGGAGGCCGAGCAGATGCACGATTTTTTTGTAATATGTATTT
>JAQLOM010000019.1:13287789-13303544 GCA_030068315.1 Chrysichthys thysi
GTGTGTGTGTGTGTGTGTGTGTGTGTGTGTGTGTGTGTGTGTGTGTGTGTGTGTGTGTGTGTGTGTGTGTTTTGACGCTTGAAGAGAAGAATCCCATTAGTCTTATACGAGAGGTTGAGTGAGGAGGGAGGCTGTTCCGTTTACTCTAACCAGATGACCCACTGGACGCCATAATGGAGAGAGAAATGAGGCACTGAGCTGCAGGCTAATAGCTGTAAACAGTAGCTGAATTAGCATGAGAAAGTGGCACAGGATTTCCTCTTAGCTTTTATGAAACCCAAGTGCACATTGTTGCTGTGTGAGTGTTGGAGTGAGTGAGTGAGTGAGTGAGTGAGTGAGTGAGTGAGTGAGTGAGTGAGTGACTGTGTGTGTGTGTGTGTGTGTGTGTGTGTGTGTGTGTGTGTGTGTGTGTGTGGCTTGCCCCTGTAAGCCCAGTTCTTAAACGCCAGCAATATGGCGGTGACCGAGGTCTTGAGGGTTAGTGTACACAAACACACACACATAGTGGGGCCTGAGGGAGCATGGGCTTTGTGTAGGGGGGGAGAGAGAGCGAGCGAGCGAGGCCACTCCGGTTCAGCAGCCTGCTAATACAATGTTAATGCTGTACATATAGCCCACTGTAGCATATAGACTTATGTGATGTTGAAATATGTGATGTTTAAATGCTTAACAAACCTCTCTGATTATGATGATGATGATGATGACTTGAATTATAGAACACTGTTCAGGGTCAGTTACATACGATACATCGTATCGTTAATTGTGAATGAACAGTTTTTAATTAGGTTGTAAGATCACAAAATAAGCTTGACCAATCACATCCAATATGCAAATAACTAGCAGCCGGCAGGGAATCTGCCAACGTGTTACTGCAAATCGAGACTCAAGTACTGAAATGCTTGTTGTAATCTGTGATGAATTCAAGCTAGTTTGCTAACAGTTGGCTCACTAGCTACCTACAGAGAAATAAAGACATTGCTAGCTGGGTAAATCCATGGTTATTATTTAGCGCATATATCTGTTAAAATGATTTTTTTTTAAAAAAAACATTGAATCAAAGAAAGCTTGCATTTAACCATAACAATATCATTTTTTAACACAGAATTAGCCAGTGCACAAAATGTGGTTAATTAGCATGTATGCTATTAGAAAAAGGACATCACGGATATTCAGATAGCCTACTTAAATTTACTTGTCTTATTTAAGAATTTGCTTTAACAATATAATTTGGGTACTTTTCTTCTTCCCATGATTTTTAAAAAATTCTACATTCTGTTAAATATATATTCAAATATCTCATATTGGTGAACCTAAAAAGAATATTTTTTTTATTACCTGCAATAGACAACTCATGGAAGAGGACATTTCAAGCACAGGACATTAAATGGATTCAAGCTTTATTGCAAAAATAATAAGATTGTAATGTTGAAGGTTTGAAGTATTGTTATGATCGGAAAGTGTAGTTATAGTGGGCTGGGACAGGCAGAAGAAATAGAGGGTTTTTTTTCCATTCTGTTGATTTTACTGTTGATTTTATAGGTTTTTCTAAATACGTTACATATATATTTATAAAAAATCACTTTATTCGGACACAAATGGAACCCTTTGTGTTTCGAAAAACATGAAACAGATTACTTCCTACATTTTGGCATGTTTGAGGTTCCTTTATCGAACTTGTATATCTGTGTATCAGTGTAAGTGTAGAGAGTTTCTGGTTCGTTCTCTTTCATCCTGCTTGGCGAGGCAGGCTTGCGGTAGTTTTATGGAATCACTGTGTAGGTTTGTTTTCGTCTCTTTATCTCTTCTCAGATAGTAAATTACCCCCACCAGATCCCATCTCCTTTCATCCCCGCCCAAAGTTGCGCAGGCCAGACTTAAAGTTAAGCTGGACTTTTTTGTTGTTCTGAATTACTCCTGTGTCCTGGATTATGTGATGTCAGACAGATACAAGAACCTCTGTTTCTTTGCTTCCTTCCCCTTTCTCTCTCTCTCTCTCTCTCTCTCTCTCTCTCTCTCCCTCACTCTCTCTGTTTTTCGCTTTGCTAACTGTTGGTCTGTCTTTCTTCATCAGACAGCCTCTGTGAAGGGGTGGGGGGGGGACTTTCACAATCTCTCTTTGTTATCAGTATTTATGTTTGCACAAAGATGGAAGGAATGCATTTCATGTCAGGGAGATTATTAAGGGAAAGGGAAGTATCTGGTTCGTGTAGGTGTTCCTCCGGTCAGCGAGACAAACAACTTTTGTAATTCCAAGCGATTCCATGCATAGCGCCTTTTTTTTAACACCGTCTTTCTCTCTCTCTCTTTTCCTTCCTCTGTCTGCTTTTTTTTCTTCCCCTCCCCGCTTGCAGCACTTGCAAAAACAGGAGAATGCGTGCAGCTCAGACTCGTGCTCCTTCTACTGCGCACTGTGTGACTACTCAAGCAAAGCCAAGCTAAACCTGGTGCAACACCAACGCTCGCTCAAGCACCAGCAGAACGAAGGACTGAGGAAGCTGCAGCTGCACCAGCAGGGTCTACCGCTGGAGGAGGACAACCTCGCCGAGATCTTCTTCATCAAGGACTGCCCTCAGCCCGAGACCGGTGAGTTCACCATTTCTGTTTCTCCACGCCCACTCCCACTGCCAACCTTCCTTCTCTTCTTCCTCCTCCTCCTCTTCTTCTGCTCCATCTTCTTTCTCTTTCCCTCCTCTCCATCAACCCAGAGTGCTTCTGCTCTGCCTAATCTCCCCAAAATGAACATGTTGTTCCTATTAGAGCCCTTCTTTTTATATCAGTAACACGCACCGTCCTGCATGCGGTGACATCTTTAGCAGGCACGCAGGAGGTTATGAAACTCTACCTTGGGAGGATCTCTGAGTGAAATTCTTCCCCCTAGAGTGAGCTTTAATTTCCTTTCTCATGACTAAAGCAATTTGGCTTTCATTTAAAAGTTTCAAGACTGCCAGCAGCTAATAAGTGTAACAGGACTGTAAAACGTTTGGAGGAGAAATAGAACAAAAAAAAAGAAAGAAAGATTAATAGTTTTATTTGAGGAGGGGGGGTGATCTATAATTTAAAACATAAGAGCAAGTCAGGGCTCATTATATAACAATTCCTATGTTAATGATCCTTCTATGAAATGAGAAAAACGCTCACCTTGTTTTTGCTTTGCTTGACCTGACTAAAAAAAAAAAAAAAAGCTAACACATTTTGAATGGCATTCCAAAGCTGAATTAATCTCTGTTCTCCGAAGTGTCCTGTTTATATACGAACTCCAGAACCAGATGGTCCTGAACCGAAGACCACATGTGAAAGTACACTTTTATAACTACCCTGTATTGGAAATAAATGAGACTTGTACGTTTGGTTTTAATTATAGCTGGATCAAAGGTGCACCGAGGTTTGGGTGCAGCAGTAAAGTCCAGTTAGATAAATCATTATTGTGAATTTAGCAAGACAGCCTACTTTTTGTGCAAACACACACCCACACACACACACGCACTCTCTCTTTCTCTCTTTCTTTCCTATACTCTTTACCTTATCCTCCTTTTTCTCTTTTACACTATTTGAAAGCATTTAAAAGTTCCACCATTAAACTTGTCTTTTCTTTTTTTATAATATCTGTATTTTCTTGCCATGAAGTAAATTTCCACAAGCATTTTTAAAGCATATTTTCTTGGATGCCCTGCTTTTGTACAGACTACATCATTTTTTTTGGAACAACAGTATTCCTTATTCTTTCAGAGACTCAGAGAACACGTTTTATGTGTATAAGTACTTCCTTTAACGCCGTGCTCTTAAAGTCAGAGAGGGATTCCAGGTTTTTTTTCCCCCCTTCAGCCAAAGACTGTTGTTAATGTATATAAGTCCATAGACACTAGAATTTATGCCTCAAACAGGAGAGAACAAGCCAGAAATGTTAGGACTTCCTCACATGTTGCTTTTCCTCACGCAATCCAAGACAGACACTCAGTGGCTACCGCTGTTACGGTGAAATGTTTTGATTCCAGACAAATGTTCCCAAAGGTCCGAGCCAAGCTTTAGAGCGCAGCTCTAATCAGTCAGAACCCTGAACAAAGGGCAAAGGGGGTGGCGTTAAACTTTTTCTTTGTTTTTTTTTTGTTTTGTTTTGTTTTTTTTTTTATTTCTCCAGCGCTTAGTAGGAAGGAGATTTTTCAGGTGGTTTAACCCCATAATCCCAGTGTTTAAAGTGTTTTCAATCCAGGCCGAAGCGAGCCATGAAAGTTTTAACAGTTTTAATACTATAAATACAACAGATTAATCGGATTCTGCCGTCCTGCCAAATGAATAAATGTAAATGTAAATGTATTAATCAATAATAAGCTACCTCGACGTGTCTGGAAGGGAAAGATGCGGCTGGCGCCCGTGCTGTTGAAGGACTGGGCCGACTGCCTGTGGCTGATGGCAGTAATTTGTGGCTTCGCTCCAGCACGAGGTCCTGCAGTAAGCAACATTTTGGCCTGCACAGAATTACAGCTGGGTGTTAAAGGCGTTTGTAGGGCCTGTGCGCATATAACTCCTGAGTTTAGCACTTTCTGATCATTAGTCAGTTTCATATAGGAGGAAAAAAAAGATTCATTTAAACGCTGACCTATATATAAATTTATCCTTAAAGCAGCTTTGTGGTACTGTGCCAAATCATTATAGAGCCATTTCAGAATAAGTGTTATAGCACTGTCTACTTTATGTATGTACATACGAGTTAGACTTTTTTTTTTTAAATATTATTTTTACAGCATAATTAAGGTAGGATGATATTATATTACACAGTTGAGCTGAGAGAAACACGGCTTTATTTTATTGCAATAAATGCTATCCGTTCTTTAAATTCTTTATACCTACAGCATAAATTCCATTAGAGAGACAGACGCAGATAAAGGACCTTTGTTACGACTTGAAAGGAGTCATAAAATCCCTTCATGTTCAAGAAATGAATCTCATCTTCCTCTTTGTCTTCTTCTGATCATCGGGTACCCGGTCCAGACAGCCTTCTAATTTCAGTCTGCAGCAAAGTGTGATAATGAATGCGATGTCTCCAGTCCTGTGTGCTAAATTAGCCAAACGAGAGCAACTAGGCCAGAGCACTAGCTCTCACTCAGCTCCCTGGGTATACGGTAATATTCTCTTCTTAAGAGCGACTGCGAGCGCAGACGTCCTTAGAACCACATTGCCAGATCTCCCAGAGCGAACGTAATTCGCCCGGCCCATGACCCACAAGACTCATCATTTACACAAGGTAAACATCATGAAGCTGAGAATTTGGAGAGGAGAGGGAGGGGTGATGTGGTTAAACATGTTTTTGAAGTGGAGTTCCCCATTTGTAAATCACAGTAATCTAAGCTCGGTGCATGTGGCCCCCGCACACTCACTTTTAACACAGATGTGCTATGTAAAGTCCCGCCCATAAAAAAACGTGTAAAACGTAACATGCTGTGCCAAAAATGGCTTGATGCCTGATGTGCTGTTTCGTCGGAGAACTACTGACATCTATAGTACAAGTGTAACGCTCATAATAAAAAAGATTTCTAGTATTTAATATCTAATAAGAAAGGAATAAAACATGACAAGGTGTTCTGATGAAGCCGAGGTACTGTTTCTGTTGATGATTTTCCGATAAAAATATGCCCGGAAGTGTTTTATCCCTCTTACACTACAACAATTTTTACCAATATGAACGTTTATTAAACGATACATCGCACGTTGATTCATTCATTGCTAAATTTAATGTTGTGGAATGTCAAGGAAACAAGTCGGTTCCTGCTTTGACTTACATTATAGCAGCTGTAAACAGTCGTTCCCCCTTACCAGCCTATTTTGTACTCTTGAAGTTAATCTGACAAAAAAACACAGCTTGTCATGTTACTGAAAAAATACAAAGACAAAAGACAGAAAAACAAAGTATGAACACTGGAGACTTGCTCCATAAAAGTGTTATGTAAAGGTCTTGTTACAGAAGCTTGCTCTTCAGCAATTACACACACTTTTAATCTGTTTATGTGGAGCGTAGAAACAGTGTTACTATAGAAACAATAACCTGTTACAAATACATTAGTATAAACTAATATAGACAATCACTGCATCTTCAGACCAATCAGAATTGAGAATCCAACAGAACAGACCCCAAATATGAAATATGATTTTCATGTCGTTTCTAGGGAAGATTCTGTACTGAACTGTTAAGCAGTATAAATATATCATCTGCGTGTTCATTTTCGTTGAGAGTGATGTGTTATTGTTAAAGACTGCGGAGAAAAATATGTTTCTAAAAGAAGAGAGCTGATTTTCTGTCCTCTAGCTTAACTGTAAATTGCCCAGCGCGGGGCTTTTTGCATCCTTTGGTTGCGTTTCCATTCTGCCATGTCTGTGTGAGTGGAGATGAGATCTTATGGAGGTAATTATTTCTAAGAGCCCCCTCCACCCCTTACATTCTGCCCCCCTCCTCAGCCATCACACTGCCCCCCATATTAGAACAGGAGAAAGAAGAGGATGCCTTTGTTTGGCTCGCGCTTATGCTTATAGACAAAGGGCCAGGGCTGACTTCGGAGATGAACGAGTCTTTAAATGCTGCAGCTCTGAAAGCCTTTCGTTTCTGAGTGATAATGCTTCAGGAGCTTTCCAAACCAGGCCAATTTAGCAGCACTGGACTGAGGACCATTTACATAGCAGCTGTAGGGCAACAACACACATTAATAGGGCGATGTGATGTGTTTCTCATCTGTGCCTGAGCATATATGGAAAAAATAGGAACTGAACTGTACCGCATGTGCTTCCTGTCACCGTGGCCCACGGCACCATGGCAAAAACAGAGAATTAGAATTTTAGTTACAACAGATAACGACGGTATTCCTTCAATGAATTCAGATTATGCTAGCCAAGACATTTTCTTAAGGTAATATTTTTGTTCTGAACATACTATATGTTACGCTACAGACCCTTCAAAAAAGTCAACTTAATCACAAAAACACCCAAAGTCTGCTCCACTGTAGCAGTAGAATTGCTTAGTGACTTTGGTTTCCATGGCTACAGTGTGAACGCTGATTTAGTTCTGTCCCTTCAGCCGCCGTTGCTTAAAGTCCCTAATTTGCTTCTTCCGTGGCTGATTCTTTATTCACTCATTTTTCTTTTCTGCATTTCAATCCAACGACACGGATGTCATTTTAATGGTTTTGAATTTTTTTTAACCGAGGGGCCATACAGGCAATTACAGCAGTTACTTTTCAAGATTTCAAGTTTATCTCCCCAGACGGTGTTTTCCAGGGTTTGTAACCATAATTTGTGGCCATTACATAGACCGAAATGGGCAGGCAGCGGAGTGTAAGATATGACATACGGCCAAATCGGTCTCATCATTCTGTTAGCCATGGGTGATGTACTAATGCAAGGGCATCCATTTTCCTTTGATTCCTCACACAAAGCAGGAGGAACAGTGGCCGCTGTGATTAGAGGACAGCGCAGGGCTTCTGACTTTCTTCACTACCCCTATATGTCCCACTGTTTTACCTGAGGGCACTTTGCACTGAGCCACAAGCCCTCCTGAAGCTACAAACACTCCATCGACTGCTTTTTTGCTCATCTGAGTGTCTCAAGAGGATCACATTCGGAACAGGGACACGGTGCGGCATAGCAATGTATTCAAGTTGGCTCCCAGCCATTAATAATGTCGATAACACCATGTTAGATGGGTCCTCAAAAGGCTAAACAAGTTTCTTGCTCTCTTTTCTAGAAATAGGGCCATGGGAAAGTGGAAACGATTGGCATGAGCTCCATGTGCCAAGACAGGCTTTGATTCCAGGGAAGTAAATTGTCCCAGGAGAGCTGTCGCTGGCCAACAGTTTATATTACTGTATCATTAAATGGAGACAATACCCAATAGTTGAATCATTTTTCATTTTCATATCATAAGGTCAATTTTTTATTTTTTTTTTACCCCCCCCCCCCCCACCCCTCCAAAAAAAAAAAAAAAAACTTACCAGAAAGTCTGAAATGGCTCAGATTCAAGATTGAGTCATTTCTGAATAATCCTCCTGCCCAACTGTATTATAATTACTCTGTGGTTTTTGTGTGCAGAAAGTCCAAAATTATTTTTGAAAATGGCCAGCCTTAAACTATTTTAAAAAAAAAAAAGGCATGTTTCAGGGCTGAGCCTTGCTTTTTAGCCTGTTTTGCTTTTCAGCGAGATCCCACTTTTGGAAACAGCGCAGCACAAAAGCTAAATTGTTACCTCATGTTTTCATAGTCTGTTTGTGCCCACTGACAGTTATAATTTGCAGAAATTGCAATGATTATCCACATTAACATACCTGACTGCAGCCATTTATGCTTATTTGTGATACAAAGCCCTCCTTTGGATCCTCAGGATGCTTTCCTTTGCATACTAATGCGTATTAATTCCACCCATGAAAAAGGTATTTGATTTTTTTTCTCTTCCCCTCCCTTCCGTCCGTGCCTTTGTAGTTGTTGAAGAGCAGGTAGCGAATTTCTAAAGCGGCTCTTTCAGACATGTGGGAACGTGATACCTTTAGAAGCGACTGCAGCTGCAGTGCAATGGCAGCCTCTATTTGCGCATATTTTAAAAAAAAAAAGGCATATCCTTTTTTTGTTCTGGGGCGAACAATAACAATAAGCTGAGCTTAGAGAGTGAATAGTGGGTCGGTGACAAAAGGAGGATAGATGGTTTAAAGCACAGATCACATGACCGGGGAAGGTGTAAGTGCTAATAGTGATGATTCGAAGCGGGTCGAGTGTTAAGAGTTGAGGAATTAGCAAACGCAGCAGCACTGATCTGGACTTAATTCAGACAAGCCAGTTGCGTCGCAGCATTTTAATTGCGCAGCGCCACCAATGACACTAACCACAGCAGATAGTACAATGCTAACTGTCAGAGGGCATTAAAAGAGACAAGCCATTGTCAAAGCGCGTCGAACACAAAGACAGGCAACACAGAGCGACAATTAAGCGATTGCCTAAAGCTCTACAAGTCCAGAGCGGTGTTAATATGAACATGTGATGATATGGACGGATTTCCGCCGTTTGGACACTGCTGACTGGTAGCGTGATATGTGTGATGTGTGTGTATCCAACACCCCTGTCATTAGCTATCATCTCTTCCCAGAGCGCAGAACCCGAGTCCTATCACTCGCGATTAGGCTCGGGGGCCACTGATGGCTGCGGTGTTCAGGTGTCAGGCTAAAGTTAGTGACCCCCTCTTCCAGTGCTGTGCCTGCGAGTAATTAGTCCTGACTCCGGCCATCACACCATCCTTTCTTCTTTCCTCCCTCCCTCCCTCCCTCCCACCTTCCTTCTCCCTGACGTTCACTCCACTGACCTTGCACTCGATGCATGGGGCCTCAGGAAGCATTATATATTTATTTACCTGCTTATTTATTTTCTTTGCAAATGCACCAGCTTAAATTGTCTGCACCAATTCAGTGTTTTCTTTTTTTTTGACAAACAGATTTCTTTTATTTCTTGTCATTTTGGCACGAGCTGTGTTTCTCATTTTGCTTATCCTCATCCTGCTCTTGTCCTCATCCATCAGAACAAAGTGCAGGATTGATAGCTGGTATTGATTATCCCTAGCCCTGCCTTATTGTCGCTAACCACTCGGAGCTTTGCAGCTTAACCCGGGTTCAGAGTTAATACAGCTGGGAATTTCAACTTAATACAGTTGTCATGTTCACTCAGTGCATCTGTTTAAAGTGGTATAAAATCCATTATGTTAAAATCCTTATTCCTCATATTATTTCCAAGCGACGTTGAGGTTTCCGGTTGTTTGTTGTGCTACACCTTTTTTCTCGCGATCTTTTGGTGTTTTCTGAAAACCTAAGCATCACAGTGCAGGTTTTATATCACAGGTTCGGCTTATTATTTGTGTAATAGACAGTCACACCCTCAAATTATGTTCCCATGAACCAAAGATGACCTGTCCAGGACCTGTACTTCCTAAAGGACAAGTCATGAGTGAGGAAATAAACAGCGGCTAATGCTAGCCAATTTCCAGTTCCTAATAAATAGATAAATATAGTCATTTAATCTGATAAAAAAAGAGAAGTGTGAATTTACTTATGCACCCTTCCCCTTTTTGTCTTTTATCAAGTTGCTTATGTTGTAGGGAGCCATTAAGCAGTCGGATTCGGAAGTTATCTGGGGAACTCGCTCATGGCTAGTGGCGCGTTTGAACTCTGCTAATGTATGTAAATGAAAAGAAGTTGGTCCGCAGGATTGGTGCTGTTTTAAATAAAAGGCGAGCATGATCAAGGCAGCATGGCGCTATCAGAGACTTCCCGGAGCAGGAGCTGATGATTCCTGCATGATTCCATCATCTCGGACTGCATTAAAGACACACGATTAGCCAGGCGAAGAGTAGGGACTGCTAGTGTTAAAATTATAACCAGACTGAACTTAGCCTTTTCTGCTAAATAATGGTAAGCCTGAGTTTTTCATTGAATCTGTTTGTATGAAGGAGATTCATGTTTGTATGTTTCCTCTGAAAGGCTCCATCTGGGCAGGAGTGGTTTTTCTTCAGTCTGTTATTACGTCTGATCTGAATTAAGCGTGTCTCACACATACACATGGGAGACACTTGGGCGAGCCGACAGCGTGCCGTGTTAAACTCGGTGATTAGTGAATGGGGTTGCTGATTATTATCCCGCTGCGTCTAGGTGTGCAGAATGAATTTGCATAATGTATAGTGTAAAGAAACATTCTCAACACACAGTAGCAGCAGCAGCAGTGTTACAGTACGATCAAGAGCTCCTTTCTGTCTTTATTTCTCAAGACCCACTTTAGCTCTCGAGATCTTAACCAAAGCATACCTGAAAGGGTTCCCTCTAGGCCTCCGCATTCATTTATGAATAAGAGTGAGGTTAGAAACACTACCATAATATGTGTTTTAGCTTTATATTCCTATATCAAGAAAAAAAAACAAAGTTTTGCACTTGAGGGTAGCCTACTCCAAACCAATAACGAAGAATTATTTTTCATTATAGGTCATGACCGGCCCACTATTTATAATCCACTCCCTTTACTAAATGTAGCAACATGCTGCTGGTTTATTCAAACCCTCTAAACCTGCATATTTAACTTCTTAAACTCTCTTGAGTATTTGTTTTTCAGTTATTCATCTTAATGCATATTATTCAGTACCTGAAGTGGAGCTGATAGAACATCTAGGAGTTTAATGTGCTGGATGTGTTATGAAGGATGTTTTTAGTTGTCCTGTTACAACAGAGTCCTAAAATAGAGTGCGTTCCTGAGAAGAGGTTCTAAGTTGAACCCTGTTTTCAAGATAAGAACTATCCCTTACTTATCAAACGAGCCATTAAAGCCAACGTTCTCAAAGCGAGGTCTGAGAAGCATAGTTTTCTAATTTTGTTACAGTGGTGAAAACTTCTGCTATTAAATCTATAATTTCTATAAATAATGACAACAAAAATTTTTAATAAAAATGAGTTCTAAAAAATGGAATTATGGCGTGAATGAATAGTTTTTGTCCACAGTTAATTAATGTGGCAGGGTTTTTATTTTTTTATTTTTATTTTTTGTAACCAAAAAAAACCCCAACTCTGACGAAGGGTCTGTGCTTTTGTTTTTCCAAACTGTTTGAGTTGATTTTTTTTTTTTTTTTTTTTTTTTTTTTTTGCAACAATTTAATTTTAGAACCCATTTTTTCAAGAATGTAGTTTTAGAGAGTTGGATTGTAACCTCACAGCTTTTACACTTCGTTTCTCCTCCAGCTTGCTAAATATAGACATAAAGGACTGATTACTCACTCCAGTCCATCTCCTATTGGTGAATGTGTTGTTATATCACAGTGTGTTCCAAGAAGCTTTCAATGCGTGGTGTATGTTTAATTTTAATGGACAATGGAGTGTTTTTTATGCTGCACCATTGTTTGGTGTATTTTAAACACATTGTTCACGAGTGCAGACCACACCCTCAACTAAATGATACATGGAGCTTTTGAGGAACTGTAAAAGGTGTGTAGAACTGCAAGTTCTGAACGTTGGGACTTTCTCTCTCTGTTCTCCAGCTTGTGGCCTTGCCCCAGCAGAAGGCTGTCACCACAGTGTCTTTAGCTTGTCAGTTCATGGTGTGGCAGAGGGGAGATATTTCTACTGAGAGCTACACCATCTCCACAGAGTGTTAGGAGTGTCAGCTTGGGTATTGGGGGGCGGAGGTCAAACACTGGCAGTACCACACACTCCACCCCTCCCTCCCACCCCACACTACCTGATGCTGATACTGTGCCTGGTTTGATAAAAGAAAACAGACGTTTTGCGTAGAAAACCCTGTGAGTTAACAGCCAGCACGACACTCTCGTGGGTCAAGTGCTGCATTTGCATTTTGATGGGATGTTACCGAGTAATTAATGCACCAGTCAGAATGCATTATCCCGGGAGTGAATTGAAAGGTTCATTACCAAATCGCCTCTCACTTCAGAACTAGGTATTTCTCTGGGATTATTTTCATGCCTGTGACATGTTATGTTATTTGTTGTTTTGTACTCCCCTTTTCTTGGTAGCCATGATGGAACCAATACAGGAAGATGGCGCTTAATAAGGGAATTCGCTTGTTTTAATAAATGTATATCAGAGCTCCTCCACCCGCTCGGTTTAATGACCTCTCTGGTTCTGATCTTCATTAGTGCAAGAGATGCATCACGTGCTTAATAAAAAAAGGCAGTAAGGTGCATGGTTTATAGAGGAAGTGAACAAGGAAATGAAGATGCTCACTCACTCCACGTCTAAGTGATCTCTGCTGTCTTAGAGCTTTGGGTCTTGGGTCTGGTCGGTTGGGCCGGCCCAGCATGGCACAGAGGAAAATCTGAGTGCTCCTGGAGATTAAAGCCAGGAGAAATCAGGGCCGTGTGAGCAATCATCATTTCACGAGTACATTCTTTCATCTTGCTTCTCTTTCCAGCCCAATGCTAACAGGGACTCATGTCACAACACTGCTGTTGCTTTTATCTTCCTATAATAACTCTGTACAAAAAGGACCAGAATGAGGAGGGAGGTGGGGAGGGTTTCGAGAGAGGCCTGTTCTTTCTCTGCCATCACTGTAAATTTACACAAGGCCCGGTCATGTTATTGGAGCAGCCTCTTCTATATCATCGCCTTGTCACCGGCATAAAACTGAAAATATTCCACCTTTACATGTGAGTTTTTCTTTTCCTTAATAGAAAGTCTGCAGATGGATTTCTAAAGCTGTGGTCTAAACTCATGCTATCAGAGTCTTCATACTTTTACTTGGTTTAAACATGAAAATTTGTAAGGGTTCTGTATCAAGATGCACACATTCACACTTCCCATGAACACCCATGACGTGACATCCGGGTTTGTGTGTATCCCTAGTGTATTTTTTACTAAGGTGTTCCGATACAATTTAGAGAATGTATGCGATCCATAACAGTTATAACATGACAAAGGAAGATGAGATGACACACGGAGACAGGACTCGCGTACGCATCATTCTCCGAGTCTGCTGAAGATACACTCATGAATGGCGTGTAAGATACCCTAAAAGTGATGGATGACCACATCAGCCCAAAATTCAGCCCTGACTTCTGTTCATACTTAACCTCATCTAGGACATCAGCCATTAAATTCTCACTTTAAAGAGGCCTGAGAGTAGAAAGCTTAGTGCTAACAAGTCATAATGTTTGTAAGGGTCAAAACGATGCCTAGTAGTCCCACTGCGTATGAGCAAGCAGTACCAGGAAGAATGGGAAGTATCTCTTGTCCTAGTCCATCAGCAGCCCATCAGCCGGGTCTCACACGCCAGCAGGCCGGTGCTTTTTTGTTCTCCCGCAGGTTAATAGAAATGGAGGAGATGGGCCAAGGAAAAGCAATGCAATTTTCTGCTATTTAAGCTTGGGGAGATGGCACTCTTCAGGACGCACTGGAGAAGTAAGAGGGTGTAATGGGTGTTGGGAAAGAAGGGAGAGCGGGTTGACTTATTTGGAGGAGATTCTCAAGATTTTAGGCATGCATGGAAAAAAGGAGGAGATGGAGAAATAATCAGCGATGTGAAATTGAATCCTCTCTCTCTCTCTCTCTCTCTCTCTCTCTCTCTCTCTCTCTCTCAGTTAGTCTGTCTCATACATAAACACAAGCACCCACACGTGCGCGCACACACACACACACACACACACACACAGATGGACCCTGAATTGGGCCTTTTATCTTTCCTGAAACACGAACAAGCTATCTTCACAAGCTTCAGCTAAGAGAATGCCGGCGCACACCAGTAACACAGAGAATACACTTCAAACCACTTGCACACTGATAAGAACTGATGTTTCTTTAATTGCCTCAAAAAACAATGGCAAAGTTAATTACCTCGAAAAATGAGCTGGCTTCATCAGACAGAGATTGTATGTGTGCCACGTCTCCCCTAAGACACACCAAGAGCTGTCTTTATAAAGTATGTCAAGTTGCATTATTTTAATTATCGCATATTGCTGTAATTCTGTTTGTGCTGGATTTTTCTAGTAACTCGGGTTATAAAACATTGTACGCGGCCTTGTTATTGATTTAATTCATTAGCCCATCATGGCAGCCATGTGACGTCTCAATTCCAGCTCCCATGACAATTTCAGACAATAGGCTCCCTTTTAATAGTTAATCACAGCTCTTTTCTAATTAGCAAAAAGAATGTGCAGGAGATACAGTGAGCTTTGTTTTGGGCATAGCTGATGACTCCAGATCAACCCCAGATAAGACATTAGATTAAGAGAGCTTATCGCGAGTCGCTCTGGCTGCACGTGTTAAACGGATGCTCTGGTTTTCATTTTCGAGAGCTGGTAAAGTGAGCAAGCCCCTTCGCATTATTCACCCAGGCCAGCTGATCGAAGCCCAGCTCAATAGCACTAAACTAGCTCATGCTCCGAAGATTTGTCTTACAAAACCTTGAAAACTGCTCTGAACGTCCATACATTGATTTTTGTTGGCAGGGATCTCCAGGGCTTTCATGTAGAGGCAGACTCCATGCAGAGGTGAGGAGAGGGCTTCCCCCATCAGAGTGGATGCTGGGAGAATTGAGACAGGGGTTCCCTTTTCAGTGAAGCCCTGGACAAAAGAATTACAAACGTCTTGGCCACTGAAGCCTGGCCACATCTTTGATTACAGACGCCTAACGTCCTGCAATTGATGTTAGGACGTTTTCCGATTCCTATGCATCATCCTCTATCGGTTCATCACAAACCCCTTTTCTGCTTTGTGCATGCTCCACTTGACTGCTTATTAAAACCTAGAGGCGTTTAAGTTCCCCGCTTCTGTGTCGCTGTTTTCCCAACAAAACTAATTAAGTCAGAAACGTGAAGCAAGTGTGTTTGAAATCGAGCTTCTCCCTTGTCTAAGTGCTGCAGTCTGTAGCAGACGGTGTAATTGCAGGCACAGGTAGTGATGAACATTAATGAACGCCTCACGCTCTCGGAGGCAGCTGCGTTTTATGTGCCTCTTGGATCGCTGATGAAATTTTTAAAGCAGCCACCAGCATGAAAAACTCATCGCTACTATATCAGCATCTGGACAGATGCATGACACACTCCTCTTCCCGTTTTATCCTTTTGAAGTCCTCAGGAATTTCAAAATCTAAGTGAAGCCTAATTACATATCTTGGGACTGGCTGGATTTAAGTGTTCGTATTGTTAGGTGGGCTGAAGGAGGGAGTGTGTAGCTTGTGTGTGTGTGTGTGTGTGTGTGTGTGTGTGTGTGTGTGTGTGTGTGTGTGTGTGTGTGTGTGTGTGTGTG
>JAQLOM010000019.1:13314726-13324726 GCA_030068315.1 Chrysichthys thysi
TGTGTGTGTGTGTGTGTGTGTGTGTGTGTGTGTGTGTGTGTGTGTGTGTGTGTGAGAGAGAGAGAGAGAAAGAGAGAGATCCAGCCCTCATACACAGAAATACACTGGTATGGTTTCACGGTAACGTGGGTAACCTGGCCGCTTCCTGTGTGCTCACTTATAGAGGAACCAAGTGAGGACACCGAGGGACCGAGACAAGCATCCTCAGTGGCTGCGGCCGAAGACAAAGATTCAACCGAGAGAGAAAGCCAAGAGGGCAAGAGGACAGAGAAAGACTCCAGTAAGACCTTTAGTTTTGGTCTTTTGTCTCTGGCACCCTCCCTTCCTCCTCCCTCACTCACTCACTCACTTACTAACCCTCCCTGTTAATATACACTAACACACACACACACACACACACACACACACACACACACACACACACACACACACACACACAAATGCTCATAGTGTGCCTGGGCTTCTAGCTCCTCTGCCTCTTTCATCTCCACCGTGGGGCTTTTCCTGCTAATAATGGCTGCATGTGTGGACTGCATGTGAATGCTATCACAAGCCTCCCATTGACCCATTTTAATCATAACCATGTGACAGCAGAGATGCAGAGATGTGGAGATGCAGAAGAATATTACACAATGACCCGTGAGATTATTATTCTTTTTTTTTTTTTTTTAATCAAATCAGTTGCTTGTAATTTTTTTAAGCGCCTTTCATTAATCTTCAGTGTACTTCCCATTCCTCTGACGACATATTAATTTTGCGCGAGGATTAGACAGCACTGGTCTTACTGCACCCGTGTAACCCTTATTTAATTTTTTTCCCCTCCGTTTAAATCAAGGCCATACTCCACCCTTCATTGTCCCAAGCTTTAACTTCAAATCTACATTTCTGTGTAACCGGTAGGACATTAACAAGGACAACAGTCTGTACAAAACAGCATTGTGTTGCGATCAGGGAACAGCCCCTGGAGCTAGCATCTGGCACTGTTACCTCAGGCTTTGTTATATTTGCTTTGCCAAATAAGAATTCATACATGCCTTTTTTTTATGTATGAGATGGAAATCTGTGGTCACCATGAATATTACATTGGATGTCTTTTCATGCACGCCATACCTAGAGCTACATAATGTTGGGTTCAATGGTGCAGAAGAAACGCTGAAACAGGACGGAGCCTATTAGTTTAGCTAGTCATCTATCTTTTAGTCATATATCTGTGACAGGCCTGTCTGAGGCAGCAGGCGAGAATTTGCACTTTGTATTATACGCGGCATCATTTAACATCTCGGATGTGGCGAGGTCAAACGTGTTTTTCGTGGAAGCATGTTTGTGCTAAATAGCGCTTTTTTTTAAGGCGACACTTAAAACTCAAACTGATGCTGGTTTGATTTATGAAGACGTTAATCCATTACTGGTAGATGGAACAGTCAGGGTTTATGCGTGACGCGTTTAAGGGTTCATATAATGTTGAACTTGTATGCTAAGTATGTTTTTTTTATGTGTGCTCGAGCGTATCAAATAATATCATCTAGACCTTTACAATATCTCCTTCATTTTACTTTACATTCTCATTTTAATCTCGTGTCACCACGGATTAATTATAATCCAAATAGCATTTTTCTCATAATCTGGATCAACTTTGTTTTGCTGAGATGTTAGTAATATGTTCAGTGGCTCTAGGCTACAAAAATAACCATGAGGAAATATAAAAATGAGCCATCATTAATGCTAACATGTCCGAATGCCTTTTTTAAATTAGCAAGAAAATTAATCATTGTTCATAACGCTACTTTTTTTTCCATTAATATCTTATGCAATGCCAAGAAAAAGCATGCAATACACAATGTTGCATATTTAACCATATTTAAAAGTATAATTTGGATTTGAAGCATTGCTGCTGAAATGAGCGTTACCGCGCATTATTATATTAAAATGTATTAATAGTTTATTAGCATATTGAATTGAAGCCCTGAAGCGATGTTTTCTCTTTTCAGCTTTGTGTGTCGTGTAGTAAATACAACATGGCCGTTCAGGTCACATCTGAAAGCACAATGTGCTCAGGATTAGGAGTGAAGGATTGGGAGAGGGTCCACTGTCTGACCTCAAGGTCCAAAATGTGACATTCAGATGTTATCAAGTGAAGCTTAATTCCTGACCTGAAAGGAAGTATCTACATAAATCACTAAAGTTACTCAGAGTCCCAGACCCGGGCTTATTTATAGCACCGTAACCTCTGCCAGACTGGTGGGTTTGAGGTCCAGGAAATTGAATAGTAAATTCATGCTGCCTTCATCAACCAGGTCCCATATAATTGACATTTGCTGGAAAACGTGTGGAGACATATTATTTATCTACATGATTCTGTTTTAAAGAAGGTAGACATAAGCAGCGGGTGAGATTTCTGCTTTTTGTAGGACAATCAGAGGCCTTGGAGAGATCTCTGACAGTTGTAAATAAAGATGGGTGGCCAGCCGGCTGCCCTGCTTCTTATAATGCATACAGCTTGAATGTCATAAATCACTTTTTGATTTATCTAATCAACTAAGGTCCTGCTTCTCAAATGCATTTGTCACTGGGGGATGGGAACAATGTCACCGTTATTTTATCTCCGGCTTCACTGCTTTGAAGACAAAGGGGAAAAAGCTATTTCAATTAGTGGGAGGTATAAAAATACAAAAGCAAAGGATGACCTGAAATGCATTAGCCACCCACAGCATACAAAAGCATTTTTTTTTTTAAAGATAAGACGAAGGCTATAATGGTCATGATTTATAATTCATTCTCATTTTATCTCATTTCATTTGTGCATCTGTGTTTTTTTTTTCCTGTATGATACAGCTCACTGGTCCTCTATGTTCATATATACAGACAGACAGCATTGAGTGTTTTTGTCTTTACATGGTATCCATTTTGTTTTGAAGTGCTTATGAAAGCAGTACATTGATTAAGAAAATAAATCATAGCGATGGATCCTCATGTAGCACAAAATCTGATTACCTCCTACCCCTGCCCACCCCTTCCCAGACTATACATTTACATTCAGCATGATGGCAATCAATGGAAAAGACTCATCGCGTTGTGAAACGCGTTTGCACCCAGTTGTCCAGCAATCGGCTCCTCACCCTGGAAATAATTTAGTTGCAAATTGACTGGAAGATGGTGAAAATTGAAAGTTAAAATTAGAAATACTCATAATAAACAGAGAAGAGGAGGGAAAAAAAGGTCAGCAGATGCGGTGCGGCAATGAGATTGGCCCGCCTGGCAAATGAGGTTTTCTGTTTGTCATGAAATGTATGTGACATGCCTCCCCAACACTGCAGGGATATCAAAGTCAGGAAGAGGAAGAAGAAGAAGAAGGAGAAGAAAAAAAGATTACCTAGCAATTTGAGGCTGCAGAAAATCCTCCGATGCTCTTGGAAATTTGTATTGTGCCCTTGTGGGGTTGTTTTTTTTTTTTTTTGCGTCCTGTGTCACTTTCCTTGACAGGCTAATATGTCACACTGCTGATATGTAGGATTACAATGGAATAAGTAGAAAACCTCATAATGCAAAGAATTAAATTGCATGCACATGCAACGGAAATTCAAATAAAGGGAAGACTAATATGCACTTTTAAATCAGTGCACTTTTTGCATCCTTTGCTTCACAAAGGTATTTAGCCCAGAGTGACCAGATTAGAGAGAGAGAGAGAGAGAGAGAGATGGCGGCTAGGGGTTTCTTTGTGTTCTGCATACTCTGGGAGGGGATAAATTGCGTAGAGCGAGATGGCTGGGACGCTGTCTGCGTCTGGAGATGAGGGTAATGAAAGATTTATCACTCTGTGCAGCATTCTCTAAATACAACTGGGGGGCTGATTTCCTGAATTGAGCTCAGCTGAAATGGTAATAACATTTTTTGCCTCCTCCAGTGCTCTGTGTCGGGCATGGATATTTAGGGTAATGCTAGGGAAGGTGATTTGATAATCTATACACCCAAATAGCCTGGATAATGGTACCGTGACGTACAGCACAGTGATAATGCATTTGTGACTCTCCATTTATTTTGAATATCTTCATGACTGGAATTGCCTGGTCTGTTTTATGGTCTTTTTTTTTGTTTTTAGATATTGCAGTGCCAGCAATAAAGTAGATTAGTATGAGTCAGGGTTCATTCTGTTCTTTTCTTTTATATTTATGGTGCAGTGTTTGTTTGGGTCTCACTACACTAAGACTTTTACTCAATTTTTTTAAATGGCCACCCTGAGCTATGCTTAATATTTCCGCTTCAAGTTTGATGATGAAATCGTTATTTTTTTGTGAGGTGTGACTCAAAATGTGCTCTTTTCTTTGTTTGTTTATTTATTTATTTGTTTGTTTGTTCATTTATTTATTGTAGGAGGTAATACACTGGCGAAAGAAACTCTGGAGAATGCTACAGTGGGAAAGCGTGCATTTCAACAGGAGAAAGAAAACGACACTCCACCAAAGAGGCCCAAATCTGTCGAGGAGAAGACGCTTACCAATGAGCAAGTGAGTTACTGCTTCCCATGTTTAAATTGATGGTTCTGTCTTTATGTTCACATTGAAGCTTATAAGCATTTGTATCACATTAAATTATATGTGTTTCTCATTAAAATTATAATGCATTAGTCTGCCTAGCAGGACTCTGAGTCATTTCTGAAATGGATTACATTAAGACAGGTGTTGAGAAACAGCACTTTAAACTATTCCCTGTAATGAGAGTCAGTCATAGTTTCAAAGGATGCCCATCGTTTTTCATTTTTTAATCTCATGGTTAGAAATTCTGGCCACTTTTTCTAATTAAAGGCCTAAGCAAATATTTAGAAATTGACAACTATACTGTATATGTGTTTAATTATAGTGAAATATTTGACCATGCAGTGATAGCTGGTTTTATTTCAGGTGGAGCAGTGTCCATACTGTAATTACAGCAGCAAGGATGCAAACCGTCTGCAGCTGCACATCATGTCCCAGCATTCCATGCAGCCTGTCATCTCTTGTCCCCTGTGTCAGGATGTCCTCAGCAACAAGATTCACCTGCAGTTACATCTCACACACCTCCACAGTGTGGCTCCAGACTGCGTGGAGAAGCTGCTTATGACAGTACGTGAATCATTTAAATTTGTTGAAGACTGTCAGGTTTGCTGTGACTGTGCATTTCCGCTGCACTACATTCTCCAGTAATTAATATTAATAAAATAAATTCACCTATAATAGCCTCAGTTAATATTATTTTGCTAATTTATCTTGATTCCATTTTATGGCACTTAGGTGTGGTTTCACTGACACTGTATTAATTTGATACTTATTCCAGGTGGCTGGTCCGGATGTTACAATGCCAAATAATTCATTGATATCTGCACCTGTACAAGACAAAGCCCCATCTGTAATGAACTCTTCATCCGAGGCATCTGGAAAGCCCATGGGTAAGCGACATCCAGCAAAAAAAAAAAAAAAAACTATACATAACACATACACAACATATTTTGTGAAAGTCAGAAGCAATAGTCTCTCAACAAGGCTTATAACATATGCCTTATATCCTTTCTTTCTTTACCACAACAGTAAACAGTTCTAAGGATTTGAAAAATAGCGCAGGCACAGACAAAAGTGACCTTGAGCTTGCCATTGAGGAAGTCAAGCCACCAAAAGAGGCTGCTGAGGCTCCAGATTGGAAAAAAGCCACTGGCCAAGACAGGAAGAGCCCAGATTCCCTGCAGGAACATCTGAGTGACCTGCAAAAGCGCCAGCAGCTTTCTGTCTCCGATCGCCATGTCTATAAATATCGCTGCAACCACTGCAGCCTGGCATTTAAGACACTGCAAAAGCTTCAGATACATTCACAATACCATGCCATTCGAGCAGCCACTATGTGCAGTTTGTGCCAGCGCAGCTTCAGGACATTCCTTGCCCTTAGAAAGCACCTGGAGACTGGTCACCCTGAGCTTAGTGAAGCTGAAGTACAACAGCTGTGTGGAAGTCTACCACTCAATGGTGACATCACAGAGAGTGAGGCAAGAGCACTGGAAGAGGCACAAGCCTTAGAACAGGAAATGGATAAAGATGATGAGCTGGACCAAGAAGGGAAGGCAAGTCCTACAGGAAGCGACAGTAGCTCCTTGATTGATGAGATGGGTTCCGAACCGAAGCGGACCTTGCCGTTTAGAAAAGGTCCGAATTTCACAATGGAGAAGTTTCTGGACCCATCTCGTCCATACAAATGCACTGTTTGTAAGGAGTCATTTACTCAAAAGAACATTCTGCTTGTTCATTACAACTCTGTCTCACACTTGCACAAGCTAAAGAAAGTTCTCCAAGAAGCCTCAAGTCCAGTTCCACAGGAAACCAGCAACAATGTTGACAACAAACCATACAAATGTAATATATGTAACGTTGCTTATAGCCAAAGCTCAACCTTGGAGATTCATATGAGGTCTGTACTTCATCAGACTAAAGCAAGAACTGCCAAACTGGAAACGAGCAGCAGTTCCAGTAGTGGAAGTGGGAGTGGAAGTGGATCTGTACCATCTAACAGCCCTGTTCCAGTCAGTCAGGGAAACGCAGAATCTGTTGGTTTACCAGTATCTTTGAACAAAGAGAACACTGTAGATACCAAAGAAGTCAACATAAAGCAAACTCCTGATCATGTCACTGTTCAACAAACTCATCAGTCCACCCCGTCACCAGCACAGCTTCAATTGCAACTGCAGCATGAACTTCAACAACAGGCCGCCTTCTTCCAGCCACAATTTCTGAATCCAGCATTCTTCCCCCACTTCCCAATGACTCCAGAGGCTTTATTACAATTCCAACAACCCCAGTTCCTTTTCCCATTCTATATTCCTGGCACAGAGTTTAATATCAGCCCTGAGCTGGCATTGCATTCGGCTGCATTTGGGATGCCAGGCATGACTGGGTCATTCCTTGAGGATCTAAAGCAGCAGATGCAGCAACAGCATCAACTGGGCCAGCAGCAGCTTCAGCTTTCTCAGCAGCAAGCTCAACAGCAAGCCTCTCAGATGCAACAGCAGCAACAAAAAGCCCAGCAGCAGAGTCACAAGCCTAAGCCAGAGCCCAATCATATCTCTGCGTCTGAGATTCAGATGTCCAGAGAGGTGGACGAGCACATAGAGAAGCAAGACAACAAAACAAAGCAAGAGGCTGTCAATGATCCTGATAACAATAAAGAAAATAAGGATTCCAAAAAGCCTAAATTTTCGGAGCCTTTAATTCCTCCACCACGCATCATTTCTGGGGCCAGGGGTAATGCTGCAAAAGCCTTACTAGAAAACTTTGGCTTTGAACTGGTAATTCAGTACAATGAGAACAGACAAAAATGCCAGAAAAAGAATAGGGAGGAAGAAATAAATGACAAATTAGAGTGTGGTATGTGTGGAAAATTCTTTTCTAATATGTTAATCCTCAAGAGTCACCAGGAACATGTGCATGGTCAGTTCTTTCCATATGGGGAGCTGGAGAAGTTTGCACAGCAGTACAGAGAGGCATATGATAAGCTGTATCCCATAAATCCACCTTCTCCAGAAACCCCTCCCCCACCGCCACCACCGCCACCACCTCCACCACCTCCAGCACCTCCAGCACCCCCAGGTCCAGCGACCATTCTTCCTACCACCACTACAGTAGGAAAGGCACAGACACCATCTCCAGCACCCCTGCAAGCTCCACCACCACCGCCGCCCCCTCCTCCACCACCTCCACCGCCCAGTGCACCTCCACAAGTGCAGCTTCCTGTCTCTCTTGACTTGCCAATTTTCCCACCATTGATGATGCAGTCCGTGCAACATCCTGGGTTACCCCCACAGCTTGCGCTACAGCTCCCAACAATGGATTCTTTATCTTCTGACCTCACACAGTTATGTCAACAGCAACTGGGCCTGGATCCAAACTTCTTGCGGCACTCCCAGTTCAAGCGTCCTCGCACCAGAATCACAGATGATCAGCTGAAAATACTTCGTGCTTACTTTGATATCAACAACTCTCCTAATGAAGATCAGATACAAGAAATGGCAGACAAGTCCGGCCTTCCACAGAAAGTCATCAAGCATTGGTTCCGCAACACGCTCTTCAAAGAGAGGCAGAGAAGTAAAGACTCTCCTTACAATTTCAGCATTCCACCCTTGACCACATTGGAGGATATCAGGGTGGAATCCCAGATGAATGCACTAGAGTACTATAAGAGTGACACAGCCATGAACAAGAGGTCCTCAAGGACTCGATTTACAGACTACCAACTTCGAGTTCTTCAAGACTTCTTTGATACAAATGCTTACCCAAAAGATGATGAGATTGAGCAACTTTCTACAGTTCTTAGCCTGCCAACACGTGTGATCGTTGTATGGTTCCAAAATGCACGCCAAAAGGCAAGAAAGAGTTATGAAAACCAAGCTGATACCAAGGACAGTGAAAAGAAAGAACTTACAAATGAGCGATATATCCGAACCAGCAACATGCAGTACCAATGTAAGAAATGCAATGTTATTTACCCTCGAATATTTGACCTGATAACCCACCAAAAGAAGCAGTGCTACAAAGATGAAGATGATGATGGTGTAGATGAAAACCACTCTGAGGAGATGGCAGATACCTTTGAGCAGGCCACAATGAAGCAAGCAGAGTCAAGCAGGCAACCCATTGTCACAGCAAGCAGCTCTGGATCCAGCTCCCCACTAATGCCATCACCTCGACCTGAAATAGGAAAAATTTCACCCAAACCTGAGATTTTTAGTGAGAAATCAAAGCAGTCAGAGAATGCACCTTCACAAGCAGCAAAAGTAGTAGCTGATCCACGACCATCCAAAGCTTCTACACCTCAACCCCCTCCTCAGAAAATGGCTCAGTCACAAATGGCAAGACCACACTCCCAACCTCAGTCTGCAACTGTCGCATCCAGTCCTCTTTCCATTGCACTCTCATCACTTACCAACAGCATTCCTCCTCAGATGTTACAGTATCAGTGTGACCAATGCAAGATAGCTTTCCCAACTGTTGAACTGTGGCAGGAACATCAGCATATGCATTTTCTTGCAGCTCAAAACCAATTCTTGCATTCACAGTTCTTGGAAAGGCCATTGGATATGCCCTACATGATATTTGACCCCAATAACCCTCTAATGACAAGTCAGCTTTTGTCTGGAGCTCTTTCACAGATACCATCGCAAAGCAGCTCTGGCCTAGCCTCTGCTACTGGCTCTAGTTCCTTAAAACGTAAATTAGATGAAAAAGAGGATAGCCCAAATGATAAAGAAGGTGGAAATGGTAGTGAGGACCAGCACAGAGACAAGCGCCTGAGAACCACTATAACACCAGAGCAACTTGAGATACTTTATGACAAGTATCTACTTGATTCTAACCCAACAAGAAAAATGTTAGATCATATTGCTCATGAAGTGGGACTGAAGAAAAGAGTAGTTCAGGTCTGGTTTCAGAATACCCGTGCCAGAGAAAGAAAGGGTCAGTTTAGAGCTGTTGGGCCTTCCCAAACTCATAAAAAGTGCCCTTTCTGTAGGGCGCTCTTTAAGGCTAAGTCTGCCCTTGACAGCCACATACGCTCACGGCATTGGCACGAGGCTAAACAAGCAGGTTTTAGTTTGCCTCCGAGCCCGATGATGCTTCATGATGAGGGAGCTGAAAGCCCACATAAATACACTTTCTTGGAGTATCCACCACTGCCACCAAAGAGTGAAACAAATGAGTGTGAGCTCCCAGCTGCATCCTCAACCCCAGTCAAATCATCTGAGGCACAGTTAAAAAACTTCTTGAGCCCTTCATCCTTAAAAGCAGAAAACAGTGATGAAATTGAAGGGCTTAATATGAATTCTGCAGAAATCTCATGTGATGTTAGCAAAATAGATTTTGATGAGACGTCGTCAATTAACACAGCTATAAGTGATGCAACAACAGGAGATGAGACCAATAATGAGGTTGAGAACCTCATAGCCAGTGGTATGGAAAAGCTGGGTGATAAAATGAATACAGCACAAATTTCT
>JAQLOM010000019.1:13329726-13332979 GCA_030068315.1 Chrysichthys thysi
CAAGGACTGGTAAAGCAAATAAACAAACAAACAAAAAAACCCAAAAAAAACAACAAAAAAAACAACAAAAAAAAAAAAACAAAAAAAAAAAACTTAAGGATGGTCCAACAATATAACTGTACATAAATGTTGCAACTGCACAGCAGCCAAAAAAAAACCCACAAAAAAACAACTTTTTACGGATCGATAGCGTGAAGCAAAAGAGGACACCTTCTAAAGGTTGAAATTAGGATTGTTTCTTCTGGATATCAAAGGGATCATCACACGGCGCAATCATATTCTTCACAATATGTACTCTACAACGCCTGGGTAACACAGGAAATGCACCCTGAGGTTTTAATAAAAAAGAAGCCCCTATGGCTAAAACTTTAAATAAACTAAACCAAAAATGTTATTGATGTTTTATATATAGAGAGTAGTCTCATTAGTTTTTGTTACTGTAATGTTTGAGGTCTCAGCTGTACCGTATTACGGTAAAATAACATGGTTTTGGAACTTTTTTTATTTTGTCACAGACCTGTTGTCATAGTTGAAATGACGTTTATTGTAGATGGTATTTGAACAACTTCTTCTGGAAATAGTTCATCAAGTATGTTTGTTGCTCATTGTTGTGATACATTAAAAACTGTATCTGCAAACCATTTCTCAGTGTCTTTTAAAAAACTACATATTTCTCTTTAATATGATGTTCTATACAAAGAGGTCCTAATATGTACCATTTAGCCATAATGGGGGTTTTCTTGTACTAGAAAAGTCTACTAGAATTTTAGTCAATTTGCTGCTAATTAATAATAATACCTTTTCCTCACTGGTTTCTTATTGTTGCTTAGTGCACGGCTTAAACACACACACACACACACACACACACACACATATATATATATATATATATTATATATATATATTCATATGCATCTTTCGTCTTCTGCCGCTTAGCTGGCGCCAGTCCCAACTGACATCGGGCGAGAGGCGGGGTACACCCTGGGCGGGTCGCCAATCTACCGCAGGGCAACACACAGAGACAGACAACCATTCACACTCACATTCACACCTATGTCCAATTTAGAGCAGCCAATTAGCCTAATCCCCTCTGTGCATGTCTTTGGACTGTGGGAGGAAACCGGAGTACCCAGAGGAAACCCAGCCACCGTGCTGCCCCTATATATATATATATATAATTATTATTTGTTAGTAACATTGTCATCTCACGATCATTAGTGCCGAGTTTGTCGAGATGCCACACCATTAATTTCACCCACTTATAATTTCACATTCTATCCTCTTTTAGATGTTATTAAGTTGTAATCTGGATTTATCATGACGATCTACATGCTGTGGATTATTCCTAGGAGTGTCAAATAATTGTAAGTGGACAAGTATTTTATCAAGCTCTGCCTCCAGAGATAATATATTTGGATAATGGATTATGCAGAAAAACACCATCATGTGTTAGAGTAATCAGAGCGACTAAACCTCTGGTACTAAACCTCTGGTAAAAAAAAATAATAAATAAATCAATAAATAAAAAAGATGTTACTGAGGTATCGATTAAAACATATTCTTACCACGACACTCTACGTAAAAACATATGGTGAACGTAAGGAGTCTCCAATGTCAGCTTTTTGTAAGAGTGTTCTGTAAAAGGATTCAAAGCAGAAGACATGGCAAGCTTTTTTGTCTTATTACATTAAGAGAGAGTAAAAAAAAAAAAAAAAAGAGGCTGATGAGGGAATGACTGTTAAGATAAACAGCTAAAAAGCATGACATTGCTTGTTAATAGATTTTAAAAATTTGAATGGCTGGCAATTTGCTGTCATAAGAGGAATAATCTCCTTCGGGACATGCTGTTATTGGAAAATAATCAATACAAATAAAACATAACAGGAACTCATCACACCAATCACATCTTTGATTATTTTCCTGTAAAATAGCACCACATTGCCGTAACTTGGTTTATTTCTTACTAATCGTGAGATGTGATTATGAGGTTCAAATGATTATCTTTCAGAATTGTGGAATGAAAAATAATATTTAACAGTTTCAAATATTTGGAAATCAAAATGTGGAATTTGGAACTTGATCTAAGCGGAGATAGAAACATTTACTCAACATCTCCACTTGTACGTTCTCTTTCCTCTTTTTCTCGCCTCATTGCTCTTTTCCTGATTTCAGGAAAGTTGAATGTTATTATACCTCTGTTATTTTTCCCACGCACTAGGCTACATTTCCCCTGTTCGGTGCAAAATTCCTCAGTATTCTGTGACTCGATCGGATTTGACCTTTTCTGAGAACAATAGCGAGAGTCATTTCAGTTCTGTCTTCTCCCGATGATTTGAAAACGGCCTTCCTGTCCTTCTGCAGTCCTTTGCTGACATTTTATACCCGGTGTCTCATCCTGCTCGCTCCGTATGCATCCTGTGCAGAACCGGCATGATTGTTCTGTTGTGAGAAAAGAGCAGCTGAAGTTAATTCCCAACGCGGCACTAAAGAGGCCTTCGGCTGTGTGTCCGAGCTGCAAGAAATATTTGGACATCTGTACTTATAAACTCGCTCAAAAACTCAGACAGTAGTAAAGAGATGTTTTTATCAGAGAGCTGCAGATGACGAGGTTGACTTTCAGGGCAGATGGAGAGGAACAGTTATGCATTAGGTTTCATCTTTCACAATGAATTTGATATTCTTGCTGTGATTTTTATAATATTTTGTCGACAAAATGATTTATTTATATAAATATTCACAGCCTTACATACCTGAGGAAAGCTTAAAATGAAGTTAGAGTTAAATTATAGTTAAATTATAGTTATCAACAAATTCACACATATAGAAACCAAGGTTTGGGTTACATATTTTTCAAATGTAAAAATATGTCATTTTACATGTTTCCCATCAGGAAGTGTGATTAATAAGGTTTATAAAAGTGTACCTGTAAGGATAAAACATTCCTGGATGTGCTGTTATAGGAAATAATATATTATATATATCATTACTATTATATAGATTATATGTGTAGGAAAATTTTCGTATACAGTGGTGCTTTAAAGTCTGTGAACCCTTTAGAATTGTCAACATTTCTGCTTAAATACGACCTGAAATATCATCATATTTTCACACAAGTCCTCAAAGAAGATAAAGAGAACCCAGTTAAATAAATGAGACAAAAAAATTTCACTTGGTCTTTTATTAATTGGCGAAAATGATCCAATGTTACATATCTGTCAGTGGCAAAAGTATGTGAACGTCTAGGATTAGCAGG
>JAQLOM010000019.1:13336956-13351682 GCA_030068315.1 Chrysichthys thysi
GATAGATAGATAGATAGATAGATAGATAGATAGATAGATAGATAGATAGATAGATAGATAGATAGATAGATAGGCTTCTATCTATCCGTTGCTCACACAGAAACATCTTATTTCCTCCATGTGAAGAAAAAGGCACTTCTTCCTTTTCTGTGATGTTCGACGTACTTTCACTGAGGCCATGCATCTAAATACAAACAGCGAACGAACGCCTGCAGTGTCAGCTACATTTAGGCAGCACTTTGTTTTGTAGATTTTAAATTGCATTCTCTGCTTTGTATCTCTATGTACGGATCATTTTTTATTTATTTTGGGAATGCATCATGTGCATGCAGCTCAGGCTGGCAGATCTGACTTCCTCTTACAGAAGAAAGAAGGTTTTTTGTTTTTGATTTTAACATGCACTTCTTGGAATAATTTAAGTGCAGAGTGTGGGGAATGTCAGGAATATGTGCATTATTGTGTGCATATGTGAATTACCTAATATAGAATATGATACATAGGAAGAAGTCTTGCAACAGAGACGCAACGTTCGGACTTGTCATATCCCCTGCACGAGACGTGTCTGATATACAGAGATTTTTTTAAATTGAATTTGGTTTTTTTTTTTTTCAGGGAACGGTGACACATCTGCTGGATGGCCCAATAAACCAATGTTATTTCAGTAATATGAGCAATTTCTGGAAATAGATTTCCACAGAACAAAAAAAAAGAAAAGAAAGAAAGAACACAATGAGAGTGCATGGAAATAAACGTGGCACACGTAATGTAACGTCATCAGACAAAATATATGAAGCAATTTATTTAACTTATTTATATTTCTTTTATTACTATCACATTATTCTGTGAATTCTGATGTCCATCACCGCTGATTAGCTGTCTCTATACAGTCACGTGCAAAAGTTTGTGCACCCTCAGAACAAAATCTAGTGTGTGTGCGTTAGGTTTCATGGATGGGCCTGTATTATCAGAAGTGACCTTTATTATTGGAATGTTAAAAATGAAATAATATCATATTATATACAGTACTTTGACCGAATAGCTTTCCATCCTGGGTGTATTCCTGCTTTTCACCCAGAGTTCCTAGGAAAGACTCCACATCCACAATGTTCGTGACTAGATTAAAGTGAATATTTCCCTGCTACTTTTTTTTTGGTATTGTTTTGAGAATGAGAAACTTTCATTTTGCTTCTTTCCCAACTGTTTTCTGTTGATTTTACATCATGTAATGACACATTTCCTCCTTGACATCTTCAATTTCTTGTTTTTGTTATAGATAATGTGGAGAAATGATGAAATCTCTGAACCACAAGCTGTGAAAAATAATGTTGATGTGCTCCATCTTTTTTTTTTTTACATTAATATTCCATTTCTTAATATGTTATCTTATTTTACCTTCATATTTAACACCCTATCAAAATCAATCTATCATTAAGGATAATTTAATAAATATTAGCTTACAATTATAATCATTTTTATTCTCTATGCTGCTTCCCAGGTTGTAAGTTAGCCAAATGTTGCTTTCATGGAATTAATTTGACACGTATACGTCTAATGATGGTAATTCATTAAACGTGTTTATGTACAGTATGTTACGTCAAATTCAAACCGTAAAACTGACCACTATGAAAATTATGGAATTTTGCTGATTTAAAATAATATGTTGAAATAACAATAATAATAATAATAATAATCAAAATAATCAGTTATGATTAAAATAATGATGTATCTTTACAGTTAAGTCAAAATCGCCTGAGTGATTTTTCCTCACAGCTGGTGGTTCAGGGCTTTTGAATAGGACAGACGTACAGGCCTCCATTTTCTTATGACCCCAAAACTAAGGAGGGCACTAACTTTTGCACTCTCCATGTTTCTTGAGATAATTAACTCCCATGCATGTTGCAGTCTGTTGGAGCATGACAACCAGTCGTTTGTGGGTTTATCATATCTTAAGGCCTACACACTGCTTAAATCTCGTGTTTTATTGACACTTGAGTGCATTTGAAAAAATAAGACTCTAGACAATGCACTGTTAATTGTTTCTAAGTCTCTAAACAAAGCCGTATCAACAGCAGTAAACATGTCAGCTTTTATGTCTCCGCTCTGGTCCGATAGCGCTCCAGCGCAGGCTTGGGTTTTTACAAGCTCTCCAGCATTTGGGAAATAAACCTGGAGGTGGACATGGTCCTGCTCTCACCCAAGCGTCCTTTAAAACCCCAAAACTAAGGGATAAGACACAAGAATATTAGAGTGCGTGTGTAGGGGGATATTTTTATATCTTTAAGATAGGGAAACAGATCTTTGCTCTAACTTTAATACATTTAATACAGCTTAACAGTTAACAGGTCATTATGACCCAAATACCTTAAATCTATTTTTTAGCCAAAGAGGCAGATTAAACATACATTAAGTAAGGGTGCCAATCGATTGGCAAGTACACATACAGTTTAGTACCCATTTGAGCTGCGATAGAGACATTTTAATCTTTAATTAATGACTCATTCCCCAAAACCTGCAAACATAAAATGCGTTTCACGCAGAACCATACACATATGCATACATCTGCCTTCCAATGGGGGTAAAAAGTTATGTATTTATTCATTGGAAAGGTGTAGAACATAGCTGAGCTCTACCGTTCGCCGGAGGAACGAAGCCGAGGTTTGGTCTCGTCTTATCTGAAGCACTGGAAGCTTTTCTGATTCCCTGCTGAATATTTACGCTGAGCTGCACACACAAAAAAGATCCTGATTTCCAAACATGGGGCTTTTTGATTGCGGATGTTCCCTACTCTAACCTGCTCATCGTTCTAAAGATGTGTGTGTGTGTGTGTGTGCGTGTGCGTGTGTGATCTGAGAAATGGTGTCCTAATTTGGTCCAAGCTTGCAGCATTATTTATCTGTGCTCATAATAAATATCAGTAAGAGGTTCAGGTGTGAGAATCAGAACTAGGATGATTTCTCTGATCCTTTGTGTACTGGTTGCTACTTGGATCGTATTGATTTTCGGCAGCTGCAATAGAAAATAATATTTCAAATGACCAGTAATGAATGAATTTATGTTTTGGGGGACCAGTACAGACAATACAACAAAAGCACTTCTCTTGCCTAGAGGAAGCTCCTGCCGGCAGGCATGTATAATCAGGCATGACCTATTTGTTTAAATAAAAAACAAAATATTACTCTATTTTTTATCCATTTTTTTTTCTTGGATTAAAATGACCTGAACATGATCTCTGATCTGTGATAAATATGAAGCTGATGCACCAAAGGTCAAATTTCTAAATTTGTCCTTTTTCATGTTCAATAGCTATAATGAGCCAAGCACAAACAAAATCCTCCCAGAGCGGTGGTCAAGACTGCCATTCTCAAGTCTGAGACAAATCCAAGACCAAGACTAGCTGATGTCAAGTCAAGACCGAGTTACAAGCAGATCAGAACCAAGCCAGGATTGAGTCCAAAACTAAAGCGAGACCAAAACCCATTTAATCCTTTCTGAGGCTAAGATTTTACTTTAACTATTCAGCCTCATTCATACATTTGACCAAGGATTAGTGCTCTAGAAGAAATCAGACTTCTCAGCCGAGACCAAGATCATATTCAATGTGACCAACATGGCTGGACTAGCCATCTGGCATACTGGACACTTTCCTGGTGGGCTCTCTGGGGCTGACAGATTTGTTTTGATTGGCCTATAAAACAGACGCTTTAAGACGCAGGGGTGAAGCCCATGAAGCTTCCCTTGAAATAGTTCAGCAAAAAAACTCTAGTATGGCTGCTAGCTAACGTTTGCCAAACTAGCACGACAACTTTATAACAAAATAAACTTTACACTTTCCTCTAGCTTAGCTAGCTTGCTTATTGAATGAATGGAGGCATGGCTAATTAATGTCAGTGCTAGGTTTTAGTAGTTATTTTTACACAGAGATAACTTGGCTAATGACTATTTAGCTAGCTAGCTCCACATGTCTCACCCCCCTTATACAGGCTAAATTATTTATATTATCAGAACATTTCACTCTTGGGACAAACACATTTTAATTCTATAGGAGCGATTGTGGAGAATGGTACTGAAAGTACATATATAAAAAAGAGTGCAAAAGGTAGGCAGTTTCTGATGGTGGGTCAGCTGTGGTGGGTCTGGACAAAATGCCAGGGCCAGGTTTTGTTCTCAGTCCAGGCCTGGTGTCCAGTGTCCAACACTGATCCAAGTCCAAATCAATACAGAAACCATCTCACTTCTTTAGTTTCAGCTGTGACAAAAGTCAGGTTCATTAACGTTGGATCACAATGAACGATTCTTCCATCTTCAGTATGCTTCATCTTGATCAGAGTGACCTTGGTTTAAATGACTAATTTGTATATAATATCAGGAAACAACAGAGACAATGTTCATTAGAAAAATATAGAAATATTGAGGATGGGTGTGGGCACAGGAAACCAAAGACCAGTCCTGTGCACACACTACCATGAGGCTAGAATAGACAGAATACACAAAGACCTCATGAACATTTATGACCTGCACTTTAACCTTCAGCACTGACTATTATACACAAAGCTCCAGTTTAAATCCATGGGCGGGGCCACAAGCCCGAGCGCTGACGTCACGGTGTACCTGCGTTTTTTTTTCTCCGAAAACTGTAAAACCGTATTATACCTAAAATAGGGCCACTTTTTTATTTAACATGGAACATTAACATTTTACTCATGAAATAATAATAAGTAATTCATATCATGTTGTGGAATTTTAAAGACAAGCCGTAATTTTCCCGGTTACTGGCTAGCCAATCAGATGCCTCTATTTGCGTCACGTGACCTGGGCGTCTTTAACGGATTCTCTAATTAAATGGCTTTGCTTAACTAAACTGAAAGGTAAAACAAATAAATAAATAAATAAAACTTTATTTCTCACGGCGAAGCCGGCAAAAACCATAATGTTTGTCGATTATAAATGTATAAATGTAAAAGTTGGGTCTAAAAACGAAGAAAGAAGAAAGAGAAAGATTAAAGAGGCCCAAGCTCTGAGGATTGGTCATTATCCTCCGGCAGGTAAAGAGCTAATGGTGTGGCACTTTTGAACACACCTGCTAATTAACTAGCTCAAGAGGTCATTTAGCATTCATTGGTTTGTCTTGTAGTAGGTTTAAACACCGAGTTAACGGAGTAGCGTAACTGTTTTGTTTGATTAATTAATTAATTAATTAATTAATTAGTTAGTTAGTTAGTTAGTTTCCGCCCCTAGTCAGTGTTTCCATCCAGTTAAAGTTTGTTAAAGGTTGTTGAAGCTTTGAATGATACAGTAGAGTAGAGGAGAGTGTGGGCTGTAAATGTCAGTATTTATGGGATTTGTTGCTCGTTGTTTTCTGATTTGGTTCAGCAGGTGTCATAGTATGTTTTATCCATTTATGCATTAATGTTGTGGACTGAGCACAAAACAATGTAATAATAATAATAATAATAATAATAATAATAATAATAATAATAATAATGACGCAAAAGCCCTGCAACTTGTCTTCTCACTGAGAAACTGCAGAATGTGTAAGCCCGTCTGTCTGGAGAACAGTGCCATATTTGAAAAGTTACATCTTCATATCTGACCGTTATAAAGCACTGACTCTGGGAACTCTTTCACCATGTTAAATAAACATCTCCTTTTTTTGGTTTTCCATTTGACCAAAGTTGATTTAATGAAATTAAAAATGACCAAGGAGAGGTACAACCTCTGCCACTCAGGAGGCCTCTGTCTAGTCTTTCTTTCTTTCTTTCTTTCTATCTATCTATCTATCTATCTATCTATCTATCTATCTATCTATCTATCTATCTATCTATCTATCTATCTAAATTCTGACTTCTCTTTTATCTTCAATAATAGAAGTGCTCAGTTTGCTCTGGATTATGACCACAATAAACCATGGATGATGTTATTAATAACATGGCTCAGCAATTACATCCAGCCGGCTAAAAAGCAGATAGAAGATGCTGCATATTCTGTGTTTTGATTGCTGCTAGTGTGTGTCCAAATCAATCGATCATTTCCACCCTTATGATCAGATTGCAGTCTCACAGACACCCATCTGTCTTTTTAAGAGTAAACCCCAAGACGGCCGCGTATGACATTTAAGTATATCTGCAGCCCCCAGTTACTCGGGTGTAGCATCATGCATCATCAGCCAAGCGTTGACCGGCTGGAGAAAGTCGACTGCTCCCCACGTGACCTCTCCAGTGCAGCGCGGACAGCCGACGTTCACTTATTCTGCTGCTCAGTTTATCTATAGGTTGTGTGTTTAGTAAAGCTGAAGCGTGACATGATGGCTGGCTGCCAGTCCCGTGGTGAATAGTGACACGTTGTCATGGCTCTCATCGCTCTCAGAAGAGGTTCACTTCCACTTCCTGATGCTGATTTTCTGAGACAGATAAATGGTGCAGGAACTATAAATAACCAGGCCACTGCTTTTGTTTAGGATGTCTGCGCAGTGGTACTCTGTTCTTCTTAATCACCTTATAACGTCAAAATCTAGATCATTAGTGAGGCGTTTTTAACAGGATATTGTCCATTTTACATATAATAAGATCTGACTGTAGTTTGATCCCTTGTAGACCGTCGGCTATATTCAGAATCAATGAGTTAAACTCAAACTTTGTGTCAGTATTTACTTGGAGAAAGTTCCTGGTATTCAGGGTTGGATTAAGCATCTGCTGAAGGTGATTTTTGGGCCCTGCATTCAGATTACTTAAATCACTTGTGTGAGATTTCATAGCATTGTGAAGCTGGCACCATATGATGAGGATGTGGATAAAAGTATTTTGAGTTGTTTGTGCATGCAGAATAAAACATTGTGCTCAAATAGTTTGGGAGAAATTCACTGTTAAATGTTTTAATGACGACACCCCATCCACCCATTAACGTCCAAATGGCTGCAAACATGCGATTCGTTTGTGCATCATTTGTGCATGCAAAGTCAGCACATGTGCCTCATTATTTCTTAAGGTAGCGTTAATCATTTAACAGTTAACAGTTAATTTCTCTAAAATGGTTTGAGCACAAATTTGCATTTTGTGTGCGTTGTATTTAACCCTGGAAAAAAATTAGGAATACAAAATATGGACTGAAAAAGATACCAGCTGTTTATTTCTTAGCTGTCAAATCCGATACAATGGGAAAAAACCAAGAGACAGTTTAAAATAAAAAAATAAAAAAGACTAATATGATGTTATAGGGATGATGGTGAGTGTTAACTAACTCCAATAGGAGTTTAGTATGTTACATTTTAAGTTTTATAATCAGGCTTTTAGAATTTATTCATGTGCTCACAACTTAGTGAAGCCATGAGATACGAAATCGAGGCCATGAAATTGCAAGGTGTGTGTGGGATATCAGATATTTTAGCATGCTTTTTATCCATTGTTTTGTTTTGTCAAATAAAAATACTTGAATGTTTTTGTTACTTCGATGCACGCCGATGTAAAGAAAACATGCTGAGGGTTTGAAGGATAAGCTGACCGAGAACTATTTTTAAGCGTTGTTCATATTTTCATCCATAAAGTATAAAATAAATGAATGAATAAATATGTTAACTACTCGAGATGTCATCAGTGCGGAAAAAAAACTTTTTTGTGGACCTTAAATAGACAATATGCTTTTACTGTAATATTATTATATTATATATAATATATTATTTACAGGCAACATACACATTTTACATCAAACTTTCAGACAGCAGTGCTGGACATAATACTGCTCCTCATTCAAGCTGTTATCAGCTTATCAAGAAACTTACGCCAAACTCCGGCCCAAACGTCACTTGTGAGCAGTGCTATAGTTTGTAGTTACTGATGCCGAATTGCCATGGATTGCATTTTCAGTATTAACCCCTCACTACGCATGTTTAACTCAACTCTGATTGAATGAATTTGTTGAGGCAAAAAATTATGTGCACCCCAAATGATGCCTTTAATTTGTGAATATTTGTAAGAGGTCTCAGCTATCCTCAGGTCTACTCTGCTGTTGGCTTTATTGTCGATCTGATGGCATCAAGTGAGAGTGTGAGATTATCTCCATCATTTAAACAGCATATCTCTGATCTTCACGTGTTCTTTGATGTCGTGTTGAAGGTTATCTTGTCAATTTTAATACAGTCTTTCATCAATATCAAAATAACTTTCTGTATCCCCCAACCCCTCCCCCCCTCCCCAATTCTTCTGAAGGCTGCTTTTCAAAGGTCCGATTACCATTCATGCAGCAATGTGAGCGGGTGCGAGAGCAGATTAATTCTGCCGGGTAAATGGACGAATATTGCTATTAAGGCTTCGCCCGTCTCAAGGACAAAAGGCTGGAGGGAATTAGGCCTTCCTCTGTGTCGTCTCACCCAGACTGCTGGAGACGGAGTGGCATAATGACGGCCGTCCCTTTTCCCTGTTCTGTATAACCGTCCTATTTAAATATTCATTGACACGACTATCAGGTGAAGGTGGGAATCCTGCGAGCGTAGCACTCCATCCTCCTCAGCCTCTTGTTTGTGAAGAGTGTTGCACCTGAAGAGATGAGCATAAGCACTGAAATGCTAAATCGCCAGATGTGCGGCCATCTTGTGGCCTGGCTTTTTAAAAAAAAAATTTTTTTAATTTTTTTTTTTTTTTTGATGAAGCACCATGGCCGCGTGGTGTTCCTGTACTTCACCAACGGCTCGTCGCAGGAAAGATGGTGCAGCGGTGCGGTAGGCTCGGCAGGGCAGCCGACTATAAATCACCAACGGGTAAAGGGTTTTTAATGCAGCACTCTGCACTCGCAACCTCCATTTTCTGTCATGGCACAGTAAGAGATGAGAGCCCCTGGGGGAATAGCAGCCCTTGACGCCGCGGCGCTTTAAGCTCTGGGTCACGCCGTTCGCTCCTTACGCGATAGATGCAGAAATGCATGCAGGGATGCAACACAAACCCAAGCACAAGACCTCAACATGAGGGACATGGACATGCTAACTGTCAATCAATATTGGGGTGCAAAATATAAGTTATAACATTTTCTGTCCCTTTAATGTGCTTTAATGTCAGAACATGATGTATATCTGAATAAATATACACATCTATTTTATAATATACTATAAAATATATGCATGATAATCAACAAAATGAAAGAAAATGAATACACACTTTATAAGGCTTTAATGCACATTTAAGTCTAGCGTGGTAAAATTATAATGCATAGCAAAATAAACAAACTTGTAAACAATACATATATTTAATGATGTATACATGTAATATTGCATATTTTATTCTTATTTGTCTCCTTTTTTAGTTTTTTCTATTTTTTTTTTTTTTAATTTTCTTCTAAATTTCTTTTCTGCTTAATTTATTTTTCTCTTCATTTTCGTCTCCTGGGAGGTGGCTTTAAATAAAAAAAAAAAATCAATTTATTTATGGAGATGATGGTGCTGAACTCACTAATGCTTTTAATTATTCAGTTAAACACTGAGCATGCGGGGTTATATGTAGCTTTGGACTGCATGACGTCGGAACAGGAAGTGCGAGCTGTAATAATTAAGGTTGTCAATAATAAATCTGTTCTTGCTGCAGCAGCAAGAAGTGGTTGAGGTGTGCAAGAGGCCTACGAGCTCGGCACAGAGACGCAGCTGTGGTGTGGAAAGCAATCAGCCAGAGAATATCAAGGGCACTCACTCAGGAGTGCAATGTCACCACACGCTAAAGGACAAGCCTGTGCATGGAGGATTAGAAGACTTTTAGCTCCAGCTTTCATGTAGGTGTGTTAATAAGCGCTGCTGGGCTTCAGATTCAGGTGGGTAACGTGTAAACGTGTGATCGTTTTAGACCGCTTTATGCTTCGTAAAAAAAATAAATAAATAACCCAATGTCACACTTGGTTTTGTTTATTAAGAATAACAACAACAACAACAGTAATAATAATAACAACAGCAAGTCTTATCGTCTTAACAGTGATCCTTTTATTACCACTACTAATAAATACAGAAAATATGAAAAAATAAAAAGGTATCAATCGCGATTATTATAATAAAAATCAACATTAATCAGTAAAATGGTCATCATGAGGTTAAAAAGAAAAAAAGATTGCTATAATGAGTATTTTAATAGTTATCTTACTGATATTACTACTCATAAAAATGTACATATTTAGAAAAATACTGAATACAGAAACATAACTATAACAATGGTAATTATTACCATAATGACACTGCTACTGCTAAAATTAAAAACAGTGAAAAGAAATCATTATAATGGTAATGGTGCTATTACTACTAATAATGAAAACAAACAAACAAAAAAGATAAGCAAAGAAATTATGATAATAATGATCATTGCCCTTACATCTCCTGCACATGTTCTCTGTCTCTCCTCCCCCCCTGCACATCTCCTGCACATCTGCTCCGGCTTTACGGTCCTAGTTAAGTTTTTGTGCTGACTTCATTCAATTCAGTCCAGCGTAAATGATGGTGAAGCACATGATGTATGAAACATCACATGTTCAGGAGAACCTCTGGCTTGGTTCATCATTTACTCAGACACACACACAAGCACAAATAAATAAATAACATCAGATCATTTCATGGCCGAAGATTTATATAATGCGTGTTTTTGCGGGGTGAAAAATTTGCAAACAGCACAGATTTTTCTTCCTGGTGTCTCGGGTTAATCTCGTGCAGACGCGTCTACTTCACCGCTTTCCAGCAGGGAGTTCACAAACAGGCACCTTTCGCACTATGGTTTCCATGGAAACGGGGAAATGATTTCCTTGGAAAGCCGAAGATTCGGCGTTAAAACATCCAGCGGGATGTTGTCATTATGTTTCAGGTGAACTGTGGGTTAGGGATTTTTTTTTCCCCTTGCTTTTTTTCGGGCTCACACTGAGCCGGCATCCTGCCACGACATAATATCATCAGCCTCTACTGGGGCCGTGCTAATTCTCTGCTCTGCGTACGTACGCCTGGCACGTTTGACTTGCGTTCATGAATTTTTCACTGCAAATTAATCATTAATCTGAGCTGATATTGATTAGAATGATGCAGGGCATGATGAGATCAACACACCTATGCAAGGATTCAAAACAAAAATGCAAAGTGGTTTGTTTCTCTGTGTAATCAGAAAGAAATCAAACAACATTACTCTGCTAATACTTTGGGAATATTAAATCGCCAAATTCATGCTCTGTGGTTTCTGCAAGATGGCATGACTGAGAAAATGCCACATTCCTCCACGCGTAAGGCTTCAGTCGAATTCGGAAAAGTTATCAAAACTTTCAAAGCGCTCGGAATCATCTTAAGTCGCAGGAAATTCAAGGGGACATCTGGAAGGATGTCGGCAGATTATTCGCAATTTTGTGTGCATTAGACATCAATGAGAGGGCAGCTCAGGCGCTGGCTGGAACCCGCCTCACCTCGGGCTCATTACAGCACAGACGGACTCGTAAATCCCCCATAATTCCTGCTTGTGGTTTTCTTCTTTACTATACCATGAGTGCAGGAGACACTGTTCACTCAGGTATGGCATGTTCCTCCTAGACTGGAGGGGAAAAAAAACAAACACTCGCACACACACTGTTGATGTTCCCTTTATAGAGTCCTTCAGGAGGTGTTTATAGTAATACGCTTATGTTAATACATGTACAATACATGACCTGGTGAAGTTTTCTGTAAGGAGATGTTTATTTAACCCCCCCCAGTTTCCAAGGTAAAGCTAGAACTTTTCCGTCATCATCAGGACAGAGGGGTTTTCCACTGTTTCTGGTTTCTCAACATGACAATCACTGTTTATAGCTGCTAGAATGTAACAGACATGTTTTGCGGACGTTCCACAATATTAAATGTCACTATAAATGGATGAAGTGTTCTTTAACATAAAAATTTTAACGGTTGACTGTGTTTTGTTATAACAAGGGGGAATAAAATGCATTTCTAATTATTTTCCTATAAAACACAACTAGAGTTGGGTACTGAAATCTGCTGCTAATAAGGCCCCAGTTCCTCTCATGATCGGTATCTACTAGGCTGAATCACAGCGGAGCATTAAAGTAAGTAATGAGTAATGTGTACTAGTGATCATCACATGTGAAACACACCACAGCACAGCATAGCATGACACAGTGAAATTACTTCTCTGCATTTAACCCATTCACCTTGTGAAGCAGGGGGCAGCCGAACAGCGCAGCGCCCAGGGAGTAGTGCTTGGGGACAGTACCTTGCTCAGGGTACCTTATTGGTCCTGGGCGTTGAACCCACAACCTTCCGACTGAAGGGCCAATGCCCTGACCACTTAGTTTCATATTGGTCCATACGCTGCACATTCCAGATTTTCTTTTCTATTTCTCAAGAAATTAACACACAAAAAGGGCATAATGTATACTGTCTTACTTTGAAGTGGACAGAGATCCTAGTAAATAATAATAAAAAGAATACATTTTGACATTTTCTCTCATTGAAGGCAGCTGAAGTTTATGTTTTAGAAAAGCAGCTCACCAGTGCTTTATAGTGAAGGAGTCAGTAAGGGAGCACTAAAATGCACAACGTGGGCAACTATATAAGATTGTACCAAGGTTATAGTCGTCTACTGTGCTGGATATCTAATGTATTGCAGTGTTAGGCTACAGTATGGATATACAATATTACACAAAAGTCTTACAGAAGTACAGTAATGAAATCATAATGTTTATTTAAAAAAGAAAAAAGGCAGAAAATGAGATTTCCACATTCTGAAGGTTGTAGTAGTGGGGTATAAGCCTGAGGTATAAAAAAAGTACAATATCATGTATTGTATTACATTACTGAATGAGTACTCTACTGTTATTTATTTTTTAGGCCATAGAACAGATTGTATTAATGATACTTTTCTAAATGAGTGATTCATTGTGCCATTAAAAAAAAGAATAAAACAAAAAAAAACCACCCAGGATTAGTCTTAGCAACGACAGTAATTTTGAAACCAAAGGTTTTTATTGCAATTTTTCCCCCCTGGAAACAAGCTGAAATGCAAATCAACCATTTTCTTTATTCCCACTATATTATACACCATTCTTTCAAACAGGGACTGCATCTCATGTGCCTTCACTAGCTGGCATGTTCTGATGGCAGCAGACCGTTAGCTGGTAGCTTTAATCAAACATGGTAATATGTGACGCCTAAATATTTTGTGTAATCTGACATTCTAATTTGCCTTACGAGAAAAAAGTAAAACGACAACAAAAATTTTTTTTAATGCCACCAACCTTCGTTTTATGTTGAAAAAGTATCGGTTTAAGCACCAGCAACGTTTCAAATGTATCAAAATTCGTTCTAAAAAATACTTTTGTATTTTGCAGTTTTTCTGTGGACATCCCCCCCTCTTCAGTCTTGTGTAAATAGTTTTTGGCATTTAGGAGGTGTAGGGTTTTGCCAAGGCGATATAGTGCTTCAGGGTTTGTGCTATGTGTAGAAACTCAAACGCTGGAGGAAACGGTGAAGAAACAAGCGAGACATCAAACTTTCAGAGCTCCTCACAGGGCATCTATATTTAGAGCAGGTAAAGTCAAAATTCAGTTCAGCTTGGCTACAAAAGCTAAATGCCATCACTACTAGGACTGAAGCAGATCCTCTATACTTTTGGCCTCTAAAAGAAATCAGATGAAGAATGTAGGCAAGGATGAACACATTTATTTGTCAAGGTGGTGATCTTATGGAAGCAGCTTTCTTGGCTTTTTCCGTACTCATATACTAGCTTAACTTTTTCCTTCATAAGTAGAAGGGTTGTTTTTTTTTTAACCTGACATCTTCGTCTCATCAGCCATGACAAACTGATGATCCAAAAATACTCAAGCTCTGTGTGAACTTGTTTCCTCAATCACTCAATCATTAAATAGTCTGTTGTGTATATAGCACTGTACACTTGGGAAAAATTCCAAATCAAACCCTTTTAGAAAGGTCAAAGAATCTGTAACTATTGAAAGCACTCTTGAGGAACGGACCGATGAAGGCAGGATGAAGCGTATGTTCACGCAAGCAAGCAACAGAACAACAGTCACTTTTCTACTTTGCTAATCAGATCTCAGAACGAAGCTAGTACGAACAACCAATATAGCGTGTTATTTTTATGTTATGAGCTAGTTAGATTTATGCAGAGTCCACACTAATATGTTTCGGTTTTTAAAAAGCATCACATTTTCTAGATTTAGTCCTGGCACCCATACTATACCACCCCTAAAATGAAGGTTTTGAAATGCTGCTGGCCCTGTTTTAGTTTGAAAACTCCAGGGCTGCATTTTAGTGTGAAGAAGGGAAAACGGAGTCTTTTGGAAACAATGACACATGCTCCCACATTCTCATCACCTTGCCGAGCTTGTTGTCTTTGGACAGAGATTATTTGGTACAGAGAAAAAAAAAGGTTCATGCAGATGGAGATTGCTTTTGACGTATTACAACCCGAATCCCAGAAAAGTTGGGACCTTCTTTAAAGTTGAATAAAATAAAAAATTAAGACTTTCAAATTTCATGAGCCAATATTTTATTCACAACAGAACATAGATAACATAACAAATGTTAAATCTGGGAAATTGTACACCATTATCCAGTAAATGAGCACATTTCAAATCTGATGCCTGCTACAGGTCCCAAAAAAGTTGGCACGGGGGCAACAAATGGCTGAAAAAGCAAGAAAGCTGAAAAAGATTCAGCTGGGAGAACATCTAGCAACTAATTAAGTTAATTGATATCAGGTGTGTAACATGATTAGCTATAA
>JAQLOM010000019.1:13426064-13439873 GCA_030068315.1 Chrysichthys thysi
TTATTATTATTATTATTATTATTATTATTATTATTATTATTATTTTAACTCTTTCACACAATTGTGAATACATTTTCTTAGAGAAAAAAGAGAAATAGATTTCCCCTTAGTTTTATATAATAATGAGATTCTTCTTCTGATGATGATCATGCTTCTCTTAAGTTTTTTTAAAGTTAGCTTTTTTGTAATAAGACTTCTTTTGTTTTTTTATCTTCTGGTGTGGTTTTTATTGAGTAATAACTAAAATCACTGCTGTCTGTTTCTTTTTTGACCCAGTTTTTTTTTTTTGACAGAAATCAGCACGTTATTGATCGTACTTTTAGTGCTCTAAAATAGTTTTTTTTATCAGTGACTTAGAATAAAAAAAAATCTAAACAATACCAACAACAACAAAAAGATCTTCATATTAAGCCTTACTTGGTAGGTTTGAATATTTGATTGCATTTCTTTTTTTCTTTTTTTTGTAACCGTAAAAATGATAAAGAAATAATGAACCCTTGTAAAATCTTTGTAAGTGGACTGAACTGGGACTAAAAATCATTTCTTAAAAAAAAATTAATTGGGGGGGGAGGAGATGGACTCTGTAAAAACCTGTTAAATGCTTTTTAAATATCTGCAACATCTGAAAGTGGGCTTTCCTTGGACTGAAAATCATTTCTTAATAAAATGTAAAAGAAAGAAAGGGAAAAAATATGTATGTATTTTTTTTTAACAGAAATTTGGAGATTTGAAAAAAGTGTAACAAATATTTGTCTTAATATGATTCAAACTTCCAGAAACATTTATTATGACTAATAATAATAATAATAATAATAATAATAATAATAATAAAACACTAATAGACAAACAATACACCTGAAATTCAAAAACAGAAAAAGCAACAAAGTGTCATTCAGTGTGTTTATTAATAAACCGAGTTAATATCAGGTCTGAAATATTTACAGTTCATGACCAAAATGTTGAAATGATTATTGTGTTTCATTTATTTTGTTTAGCAGATGATTGCAATATTCTTGACATTTAAGCAGGTTAGGACTGTAATAGTGATGGAGCTGTTTTTGCATGTAAACGTTGTGTTTTTTGTTTTGTTTTTTTATTTATTTTGAATAATAATAGCCTTACACACTTTTGTTTGTGAGGGAAATGCACTTAAATGACTGTCCACTGAATATAAACAAAGTGGCTAATTGCTAAAATTCTTAAAAAAAAAAAAAAGTAAAAAAGGCTTCTTTCCCCCTCTTTATTATTCCCCTGCAGTCACTGCTCTAGTTGCTTCCGTGTTGATCTTGAGCCTCTTCCACACCCAGCGAGATCAGGTAAAGCTCCACCCAGTCCCTTGGAGGTCTCTCCCACTGAGGATTGTTGGTTCTCGGCGCACAAATGAAGGACTGGTGTGCCATTAGAATAGGGTTTAGCGTCAGCCCATGAGAAGGGTGAATTGAAGTTCTCATAGCTCTCCCTGAATAATAAATGAGGACATTAAGGAAGCATACTAATGATGAATATAATTGGGTTTGGTTTCTTGCTTTAAGCGTCCTTCTTCTTTCTTTTTTTTTTTCGTCTCAGGGACGTTTGGTTTCGTCTTGTTTCTTTCGGAGCGCTCCGTCCTTGACAAAACAAAGTCGTTTGATTTTAACTGCTGCTGATTGTGTATCGTAGGATAGCCTTTAAATCTCTCGTTCTTAATCCTTTTTTCCCCCCTTTCTTTGAAATTGCACTCAGCTCCTTTGCTTTAATTGCTTCACTAATGCGAGATGGAGAAGTGACCGCAAACGGTGGATGAAATCGAATAATAACGCGCGTTAATAATTGATACGTGGCGTATGAATAGCGGAACAGCCGGCGAGTAATTTGCGATGAAGTGTGAAAGGATCAATGGAAGCGTGTTACTGCAGGATTGTCCCGGGATTGAATTGTGCACCGGAGGCCTGCGTGAAACCGAAACGCTTTAAAAAAAAAAAAAATATATATATATAAAAAAAAGCGTGCATCTTTATTTCCACAGGATCATGAGAATGTGAACTTGATGCAGGATAGAGAATCAAAAGAAAAAGAGGACATCTGAAGAAGACAGAGAGTGAAATCCACCTGAAGTCCTCCCTTTTGTGTCTTCATCCAGGTGGATGGAGTTGGATGTTTCTCAGTGCCAGAGGTGGTTGATTTCCATGAAATTGAATTAGGACACATCACTGACATTTAAAAGTCCTTCTGAAAGGATGACGAGCGAGTGATGTTCCTTTAGTTAATTAAAAACAAAACAAAACACCAACTTGTGAGATATATGAGGAATAAAACCCTCAGTGGTGTGCTGCTATGGCAAAATAATCAGCCCGTAAAATGCTTTATTCCTCTTGTACCACAGCAACTTTCCAACGTGTACAGTTTTCTTATTAAAATGCTTTTTGTCCATTTATAGTTACATGAATCATGTCCCTGTTTTCGTCTGCACAGTTGTTCTTTTGCTTCCTGTTTGTGTTCTCTCTCTTGAACTTGAGAGTTCAGTCGAGGATGAAGGAACAGCACCGAGACTCTGACTACTCTGGGGTCTGAACCCACAACATTCTGCTTACTGCTGCAACCTTAGCCGACTTCCTGCACTGTTTATTTATCCGTTTGTTCGTTCATTCATTCATTTTGTTTTGTCCTTTTGACCATCTCTTTGAATCTTTTTTATTTTTTGAATGTTTTGAATAATGACTGTCTTCCTTTGTTTCTTGCTACCTTTATAGTTTTATTTTCCTTCTTTTTCTTTCCTTCAACCAGCCTGAATTTTTTTGTCCTTTATTTAGTCACTTTTCATCTTTCCTTTCAGTTTATTTTTTTCTTTCTTCCATCCATCTGTCATCTGTCCATCAGTTTCTTTCATTTTCTTTCTTTGTTTTGTCTTTTACTTAATCTTCCTTCCTTCCATCCTTTCAGTTTCCTTTTTCTTTCTTTCTTTTTTTTGGCTTGTACTTAGTTCTCTGCTTTCCCCTCTTCCTTCCTTCTTTCCTTCAACTTGCCTGAAATTTATTTTGTCCTATACTTAGTCCTCTTCCTTCCATCCTTCCTTCCTTCTTTCTTTCCTTTATTTCAGTTTCCTTACAGCGTCAATAAACATGATACTTGGATGTCACTTCACAAAGCTGCTCGGTAAAGAATGTGTGGATATATGAAGGCACAAAAAAAGAACATTATTTGTAAATGTAGCATTTCTCAGTTTTGGGACAAAGTGCAACTGATAAACTTCAAAGCTTCGTCAGGATGATCAGTAACAACACACTGCTCCTGTCGTTCTCTTTTCTCTCTCTATCTCGTCTCAGCATCAGAGCAGTGAGGAGAAAGTTAATAGGCTGGGTTTAGACGTCAGCCTGCTCGAGTCCAAAGTACAGGAAAAGATGGAACAATCTCAACAGCTGCGAGATGGAATTCTCAAGCAGCAGGAGGCTTTAAGTAGGGCAAGACGAAGTCTCGAAGACCCCACCAGAGCAGCTGGCAGGGAGGTAAAGAGAGTGCTCGCTGCCCCACCTCTTCCTTTTCCTTTTTCACCCTTCTCTTCTATCTATTTTTCTGGAAAAAAAACAGTGCACGCTTCTGAGCCCTCACCGTGCAGCGGTGATGACCTCCCAGGACGTTGTTTAATAGAATACAGCGTCGATCACGTTGATTTCCCGCGTAACGATTTTATTTCATTTTTCACTCCCGATTTTAACTTAATTTTCCCAAACCTTTGTCCATACAGATGTTGTTACTGTCCACCACAACATAACCCCAACATCTGTTTAACCCTCTAACCCCTAAAAAAAAGGGGGTAATATATATAAAAATATAAGCAGGCCTGCGATAGGTCTCGATTAATTAGTTTAATTTTTTAAAGCAGGCAACACGGTCGTTAATCTGAACACCGGTCATGTTCCAGCCCCAACATCTGCTTCTGCTTTAGAGAGAAAACCTCGTCTCTGATCTCATATGTTCAACTACTGTAACTTTGCCACTGTCCATTTCCTGTCGGAGGGGGAAAGGGCGGGGAGGTGGAGGGAGGGAGGGATGGAGGGAGGGTGAACAATAATAGGTTTTGTTCCAGCAAAGTTCCTGCGTTAGTGCAGCTGAACAAATAGCATTAACACTTGGGTTTGAAAGAAGTGCTCCATCCGCGGTGTTTAGCAAGCGCTCAGATATTTATTACTTCAGCAGATCCAGTCTCTCTCTCTGTCTCTCTCTCTCTCTCTCCCCATTTCATTACCAGATTAAACTGGATCACTGTATTTATGTATTGTATTTCCAAAGCTTTGATTTTAAGATGATCTTGTTCATGCAAAAAGGTTAAGAAAATGTGTGTAAGTGTTATTTTGAGTTCAGTGAGTAACAGTGACGGAGGAGTGTAATCTGATCATCTAACTGAGGAGCAGCAGTGGCTCTCTGACTGCCCTGGGCTTTAAACCCACAACCTTCTGCTTACTGCCATCACCCCAGCTGCATTCCCTCGTTCATTCATCCCTTCATTCATTTATTATTCTTTTTACTTCCTTCCCTCCCTTCCTTCCATCCTTCCTGCCTTTCATTCCTTCCTTCCTTTTTTCCCACCCTTCCTTTCCTTCCGTCCATGCTTCCTTCCTTTCCATCCCTTCCATCCTTTCTTTTCCTTTTGTTCCCTTTCCATTCTTCATTCTCTTCCCTTTCCTTCCTTCCTTCCTGGCTTCCTTGCTTGCACATGCCTGTATTTGTTTTTTTTTTTCTTTCCTTTTTTCATTTATTTAGTCATGTTCTGGCCTTCCTTCCTTTCAGTTTTCTTTCATTTTTTTCTTCTTTCCTTTCTTCAGTCTGTCTGCCTTCATTCATTCGTTCATTTATTTGTTTATCTGTCATTTATGTAGTCATCTTTCTGGGCTCTTCATGTTCTCTTAAAGGATCTCTAAAGGTTCTTGACTTTCAGAAAAGGGTTCTGCTTGGATCCCTGACAGGTTCTAGATATGTAGAGGAAAATAGTGAGCAGTAATCTGGAGTTTGCACTGCACATGTCCTCACTTCACACAGATTCGTCTGGTTCTGCATGGGATATTTTGTGGTTCTTTGGTGATTCGTTCCAAATCAGTGTTAAATATGGAACGCTGTCCTGATAGGAAATCACTCTGCTGTAGTGTTCCTCATCTTCAGAGAAGAACGCCATACAATAAGAGTTTGCGCTGAAGTCAGCTCGCTGTGGTTCTGCTCTGTTACTGTAGCAGCAGTGGCGGTCATGATGAGTTCACTACCAACAATCCACTGCTCCTGTCTTAATGACCAGAGTGAGAAGACACAGGTGTGTGTGTGTGTGTGTGTGTGTGATGACTTTGCATTTCTCTGCACACACACACCCTTCAGCACTGAATCTCTGCAGTCTAACTGTCTCTATACTCTGATATCTCGCAGCAAGCTCATGATAAAGGCGCTCTTTTTTTTCTCTCGGCATCAATATCGGACGTGTTTGACAGTCGCTCGATTTGTTTGTTGGCTGGTTTCATATCACACTCATTCCCCGTCTTCTCTCTCTTCTCTTTACGGAGCGACTGCACGTCAGTTGGGATTCTCTCTGTCAGCGTTTGAAGCGGGCGGAGACGCACGAGGGAGACGCGTACTCAACGATTGATTTTTAAAAATACCTCCTGCTTGATTCCTGTCCGTAGGTTCAGTCTGCTTATTTTTCTTTTTTTTCCCCCTCGTCTGAAAGTTAGGGAGCGATGCGATGGGGCTGGTTGAGCTGCGAGTCGCCGAGCTGCTCCTGACACTCGTTTCTTTAGCTGAGTAAATAATCAACAAAATCTTGATCCTATTGTGAAACGACAACAGCTCCTGACGAGTGCAGCGTATAAACCTCATCCACATTTACTTTTATTCCGCAGTGAATTCTCCGACTCTGATACACACTAATGCTGTTGGAGATCGTAGAGTCATGCAGTGGCCTGGATTCCGATTGGTCAGGAGGTGTTAATTTATTTTCCAAAACAGCAGCTCTGACAGTCACAGTTTTGAGTTAATGTGCTCTTTGTGATATGTTATTGTTTCTATAGCAACAGTTCATTCACAAGGACTTGAACTGCGGACGCTCCACATAAACACATTTTTAAAAAATCATCGATAAGGTGAAGTAAGGAGGTGTTTATTTAACATTTATGAAAGGGGTCTCCAGTGTGACTTTACGTTTTCTGATATCTTCAAGAGAGAGGAGTTTACACTTCTTTGTGCTAGCATGACAAGAAGTGTTTTACATTTTTCTTTCTTTTACATTTTTTCTTATTAACATTCACCCAGATGAGGGTTCCCCTTTTGAGTCTGGTTCCTCGTAAGATTTCTTCCTCATGATGTTTTGGGAGTTTTTCCTCGACATCATCACCGCAGGCTCGCTCACATTTCTAAAACTTTTTTTTTTTCCAGTATAAAATTTAGAATGAGAATTTCTATGTCTGTGAAGCTGCTGAGCGACAGTGTCCAGTGTCCATAACTTAAAATAGAGAGAGAAAAAGAAAGGCTGGCGGCTCAACGACTGTTTATAGCTGCTACACTGTGACTCAGAACAGGAATTAAAGTGCTCCATAGAGGTTTCAAAACCTTAAGTGTATCTATAAATGGATAAAAAGTATGACGTGTTCGATGATAAATTCAGTAAAACAGTTCCTATGGTGTAAGAGGAATAAAACACTTTTGGACATGCTGTTACAGGAAAGTGATATCTTAAGGGTCTTACCAGTAAACTCATTATTTTTTCTATAACAGAACTTCCAGAAGCGTTTTATTCCTCTTCTGAAACAACTTTTTTTTTTTTTTTTTTTTTTACCAATAATTACTAATTGTTTTTATTAATTAAACTACAACACTGTCTGTAGTTGCATTTAATGTTGTGGAATGTCCACACAGTTACAACTTGGTTCCTGTATAGCACTAAGCCAGTCTCCTCTTTCTATTTACGTCACTTTAGAATGCTAATTTTGTCTCGGATGTTATTTATCTGCAGCTCTAAACGGTTTCCTCTGCTTTAACATTCAATTTGAGCATCGCTAAACACAGGCGGCAGCGAGGTGTGGAACACCGACCCAACTCGAGCGCTACGATCTTTCTGCCGCTGCACTCACATTATTAATGAGCTAAAAAAGCTACTTTGTTTTTAACGGTTTCACCTCACCGTGTTTGGGCCCCGTGCATTGCTCTGACGTGGTTAATATCAGCCGCTGTGCAGCGGCGCACATCAGATGTCAGCTTTGTGAGATGACGCTAAGATGCGGCCTGTTAAACGTGCTTTGGAGGGGTGTAATGCAATATATTATGCATGCGTGAAATGTACAAACACAATGGAATTATGCACCACTGATATGATGCACGTCTCTCGAGAGCTTTTTCATACATGCAAATATTTCACCTGCCCTTATTTTTTATTTTCTTGCCATGGGCTACATTATGCACTGCTCTGACATGTCATGTGCTGACATGTGGCAAACGTCCTACGAGTGTTTTAGTCAATCTGATCTTTTATTTATTTATTTATTTATTGCTTGCCACTCTGTGACTGTGCTTAAGAACATTTTTAAGCACTTTTGAATTTTTACTATTACTCGCCCTCTATACTCTATATAATAAGGTGACTTTTCTGCAGCAAACAAATTCAGATTCTTGATTGAAATTCATCATTCGGTTCAACAAGTCTAAAGTTTAATGAAGAGTTTTGAGGTTTGTGAAATATTCCTCACTTCTTATGTTAGCGAAGCAGGTTTTCAAGATAGTCATTGCTACACACTGTTAATCTAGTTAGCTAGCCAGATATTTTAAATAAAAAAAAACCCCTGCATAGACTACTTCCTTCTTTTTTTGAAGCAGGATAAAATATGTCAAATTATCTGAGTGCGAGTAAATCTATATTTAGATGAAGCGTAATAATTGGTATCAGTATATTTTCCTGTAAAAATGCAGTAGAATTTTTATTTATTTATTTATTTTGCTTGAGGAACGCTGTAAATATTAATTACAATCACAAATGGAAACAGAAATGTTAGCGTAAGCTGTTTGGCTATATGCATTTATGCAGCTTTTTATTCTTGTTTTTGTGTTTGAATTGTAACAGCCACTCTGAACAGGAGCGTTTTGTTTGGTGTGACGTGCAGGCCGTGTGCCCTCGCTGCTTAGCCTCAGCATTGAAGGCATCGGCTTCAGACAGATGGCCAATACAAAAACATTTAAGGCCGGTTTACGATTGATCCTGACCGTGTTTGCATAGGCCACAAAAGCAATTATTCTCTGAATATAGCTCTGAGCGGGCGGCCAAAAGCAGACAGAAACGCCGCGAATTAGCGCAAATTGCAGACTTTGGCGCGTGGTATTGGATGACAGGTTAGCCTTTAATGAAGGAGAAAGCAGGGGTAATTAAATCTGGACGGGGCTTTTGTGTGGCCCCGAGCAGGCACGAGAGGAAAAGAAAGTGGCAGAAACGGTCCGGCGTGACGCTGCTCTGTCATTCGAAACCGTTCTTCACGAGCACGGGGTGAAGGTCGAGAAGCTATCTCAACTCCATCAATCCTACAGACAGTTACAAACGACCTTTCACTTTCCATAAGCGCGCTGAGCGGGAGCGACGTTTTTCTGAGTTTTAGCTGATTTTTGGGGCAACATCTGTGCAAATGGATAATTCATTTTTTCTTTGATTTAAAGAAAGAAATGATGAACGCTGTGTATTATAATACGGCTCGTCGTGTTCAGTAACAGTTCCTAAACCAGCCCTGCGTCCTGCGTATAATGAATGACTTCTACTGTAAGAATGAAATGTTTTGGTTTTCAAACAAAATACTAATTTTAGAGATTTAATCTGTCTTGGTTTTGTGTTTGCAGATCCACAAGACAGAAAGCAGAAAGCAGTCTGCAACTCTGCAGCGGCTGCACAAGAGCAAGAAGCAGCTCACAGAGCTGAAAGAAGAGGTGGTGATCCCCTTGCATTCATAAATTAATGTCGGCAATTGCTACATTGAGTTGTTGACTACATGCAGAGATAAACTGGCTAGTCACCTTTCCCTTTTTCTTCATGAACTCCACTGGCTTGGGTGTGTATTGTGACCATGTGGACTCGCACCGCTGTGTTCGTCATTACAAATGTGTCAGCTAAATCTACATCTAATCTAATTACTGCTGGCTACTTATTAAATGACCTGCCATTGGAGCAAAATCTTGTCGTTGGAACATCTAGCTGCAAATATTTTGCTACATTTGACTAGCAAGCTGAACACCATCCATCTCTCAACCTACTCATCCATCTATATATTCATCAATCTTTTCACCCAACTATCTCCCCACTCGTCCATCCACCCACACAACCATCTTGCTTCTCATCTTTCCATCCTTCCATCCAACCGTGTCACTACTCATCCATCCATCCATCTACCCACCCACCCATCTAGCTACTCGTTTATCCATCTAGCCATCCTTCCACTCAACTATTTTTCTACACATCCATCCATCTACGCACCCATCTCCCTGCTTATCCTTATATTCAAGCTTCCGTTCCGTTCAAGCTATAAACCCATCAGTCCGTCGACCCATCCATCCATCCGTCCGTTATAGTGTTCACTTTGTAGTAAATCACATTTGGACTTGGGCTGTATTTGTTTGTGTGTTCAGTGTGAACAGAAACAGAAAGAGCTGGAGAAGCTGCAGGAAGAGATCACTCAGCATGAAGTGCTGGTGAAGGACACCACTGAGGAGCTTCAGAGAGTAATCTCTGAGAAGAGAACACTAGAGCTGGAGCTCACCGTAATTGCTGAGAAACACAGAACTGCTGAACGTGAGGTCTGTCTGCTCACACTACTAACATATTACTGCAGAATTACTCCAACATCATCACGGCGCTTTCCTTCATCCAGGTGTCCAGCCGAGATCAGGTGATTCTGCAGATGACGACGGAGCATCAAGTCTTGATGGAGAAGAACCAGGGAGTGGAGGAGGAGGTGAGTGAGTGTGAGCGAGAGAGGAAACTAGGTGGAGTAAATTCAGTTTATATATGAGAGGAGTCTAGCGTAGAGGAGCTGCAGGAGAGGAGGTTTGAGGTCTTCTGAACAGTTTTGTCATCATTATACTGACTTCAGCTGTTTGTATAAAAAGCTGAACTGATCTTTGGAGGTGTTCAGAGGAAGAGGAAGAGGAGGAATGTGTGAATCTCCCCTGACCCTCGCGCAGCTCATCGCCACCCGCTTGTTTACCGATTCATGAAAAATGCATGAGTGTGTGTTTGGAAGCAGCAGAATAATTTTCAATATTTAGCCAGGCTATGAATACAGATGATGTTGAACTTTTGTGCATTGCGGTACTGTGTGTGTGTGTAGCTGGGGCTGCAGGAGGCTGAGGTCAGCAGGCTTAATGAGAAGGTGAGGAAGCAGCAGGCCCACTTACAGGAGCTGAGAGAGATGTGTCGCCACGGAAACGCCCGGATGGACCGCGAACAGCAGAAAACACAGCAGCTCCAGAGTCAGCTACAGCTCGCCCAGCAACAGGTCCACACACACCACTCTTCACAGCTTACACACCCTATTGTCCCAGAAACATGTCGGACTCTTTGCATAGCCAAAAGAAAAAAGTTTATTTTAAAAATATGTTTTAATCTGTTAATTAAAATAAAAATCCACAACACCTGGCAATCCTCCTGATGATGCCATGTACATAAGAGATGGAGGGAATGTGAACTTGGATCACCTTTTAATTTCATAACTGAAAATATAGGGGTTTTTTATATTATGAAAAAAGTCATTTTCTATTTGCCAATTATTTAAATTAGATCATTATTAATAGTAATGTTAAAACTTGTTTTAAAATATAATCTCTTAAATTAATAACCTTCACCTTTATCTTCAACCATAAATTGAGATCCTGTAAATATGCAAATTAGGACCCTCCCCAGATCCAACACAAGCCCCGCCCTTTTGCTCATTCAGCTACGATGTATGTTGCACGATTTTAATTTACATATTAAATCATAGTAGAAAGTGCTAGTTAGTATTTTAGCTTTTAGATATGATGTATTAACTGGGTTGGTTAGCATGTTTGTTCATTTGTTTCTTTGTTTTTGTAGTTGTAAATTTTTATTCGTCATCATATATAGCTATTCTTATTTGGGTCAGTGGGGTTTTTTTTGGTTAATTCTTAGTGTTTATTACATTGTTAGCTACTTGGTTAAATTTGGTTAGTTAGACTTACTTGTTGGCTAGTTGGACAGTTATTGTGTTATTAGTTTAATTGTTTGTTTTGGTTGCTTGTTAGTTAAGTGGTTAGTTAGAGCTGGTTATTTTTAGTTAGTTTCATTGCTAGATTTAGTTTCACTTAGAGACCTAGTTAGTGTTTGGTTGACTAGTTTGTCAGCATTTTGGGCTTTTTATTTCATTACTATATATTTTTTTGTTAGTGAGCTAGGTCGGCAGTTTGATAGTTTTTATATGGTGTTTTCTTAATTTGTTACACTTTAGTTTGTTACGCTTAAGTCACTTGTCAGTTGTCAGTTCTGTACCTGATCCAGCTCCTCCTACCTGGGCAAGGTTGATCCAAAAGTCCAGGGAGTGGAGACATCTCAGTGTGTTTCAGGCTGGATGAGTTTGTGCTTAATGTTGTGGAGTTTAGGTTATAGGAGGAGTTGGATCACCTTCAGCTCCTTGCGCTTTTGGTTCAGCAGCTGAAGAATCCATCATGTCACATGATGGACATGTAGAAACAAACCCACAATCAGTTTTTCATCAAGGTTAATTTACATAAATATGAGTAAAGATGATTTTGTCTAATATATAAATATATATATAAAAAGAATTGAGAGTGGCTTAAACAGCTCAAGGTCATTTGTAAGTGGTCCTAAGCTGAAACATCTTCAAATCGTTTACTTTTTTGCTGTTTCACACTGCACACTGTCCAAGCTGAGAGGCGTAACCCAGAGCCCGATCACACTGTGTCATGTTTAGCTGAAGCGGCAGGCTGAGAGTGCGGCGCGTCTACAGGGGGAGCTGGGCGTCTCACGGCTCGACCACGCCGCCGATGCAGAGCGCTGGACTCAGAGGAACCTTCTACTGCACAGAGAGGTCCAGCAGGTCCAGGAGCAGAACGTCCAGCACACACAGATCCTCACAGAACTCAGAGAAAAGCTCACAAAAGCTGATCACACACAACACCTCACTCAGGAGAAGGTAAAGCTACAGATAAACACGATTACATCACAGGAAGTTTGCTCCGAGTGCTCACTGACTCCTGTTTACCTGCTTTTGAACTTTTCAGCTTCTTTATAACTCACTGTGGAATATTTTCCTGCAGGATGAAGACAGCTGGAACCTTTTAACCTACTTTATTTTGGGGAAAAAGAAAAATCGCTGCTGTTTTTGTGCCTGAAATTAGGGCGGTTTGGTGCACATTTTGGTTTTAATAGATGCTACTGGAAACGCAGACGTGCTTTGTTCACGTTCTGATGCTGGCGCTGAGACACACAGTCATTAAACTGGCGCATCACAGTGCCGTCAGATGAGCACAAAAAAGATAAAATAGGCAGACAAATTTGACATAGCAGCCCCAAGGTCAGCCAGGCGCCCCTCTTCGTTAATCAGCCAATGGAAATTGCCATTTTAATCACAGGTTCTTTATTACAGTCACAAGAGGAGCATATCAAAGCCATTATGTACTTTCCAAGTCATTTATCAAAGGAATGAGGAAGGGGGAAAAAGGCTCTTTCAAAATCATGAAAACATTTTGGCGATAATGTTGTAATGACATCAGCCTGTGAGGTCAGGAAAACGGCTTCGACGCCTGGAATGTCAAATATTCCAAATGAAATTAGAAACAAAATAAGATAGTTGGACGTTTGATGACTGATTGTGTTTGCCTCAAATACGCTTTAATTGTATCCATTTTGTGTACACTCTCTCTGTGGCATTCATCTGCTTTCAGAGTGGCTTGATACAGCGACTGTGTGTGTGTGTGTGTGTGTGTGTGTGTGTGTGTGCGTGCATGTGTGTGTGTGGCACATCAGTCCACGATCTGTATCATTTACACCAAAATACATCTTATTGTGTGCTTTTCTTCCAAGGTTTGCAATGTTGTTGTCTGAGAAAAATAGGTCAAATAACTCAGGCAGGACTAATAATATCTCACAAATGTCAGGTCTGGAAGTTTGGAAAATTCCAGCGATGATTTCCAGACGTGGAATAATTCAGGAAATGTTTTGGGAAAATTATCAAAATTATGTTACAAAAAAAAAAACTCACCTAATTTTTAACACACTAAGAGATTCTGAATCGCTTAACTTTAAATGTTCTCTTTTATTTAGCAATAATCAGACCGTTCCTTCACGTTTTCACATTTTTCCTTTATTTTAGTTTATTATTTTTTTTATAGATTTTATTTTTTATATGGGTAAAGATTAGATTTTTCCTTTCCTTTGTAGACCCACCCACATTCCAGACCTCACACAAGTTGACCAGGAATTAAGAGGGGAAAAAACACACGGCATAATCATATATATCGTAATCATAGTTAAAAGTTGAAAAACATCAATAAAATTGTATTAAACAGTATATAGAAAAGAAAAAAATGCAGTTAAAAACAAGTTAAGAACAATTTTACATTGCAATTTTAAGCGGAATTAAATTTAAATGTGAAATGAAATAAATTCTAATACAGTAATCCCCCTGCTATATTGCGGTTCACATTTCGCCCCCCCCGGCTGTTTGCGGATTTTTATTTAGAATATATCTGATATTTTTTGCGGATTTCCCCTGTATTTCACAGCCTCAACAAAACCTATAGTGAATTGTTTTTTATGGATTTTTCAATGGCAGAATTGGTCAAACAGCT
>JAQLOM010000019.1:13489203-13503010 GCA_030068315.1 Chrysichthys thysi
CTCCTTCTTCTGAAGAGACGTAAAATACAGTCATCGGCTGCGCAGTAAGTCATCATCACCTTCATCGTCATCATTTTTCCTGCACAGCATATTCATCACCATCATCACGTCAAATATAGCTACGTGTACTTCGCTATATAGTAACTGTAAACTTATCTACCAATTTCATATTACTTAACAGTTGTCCCTATTATTAACAGAGTCAAGGGTGGGTTGTAAACAGTACAGGGAGGGTTTAAAAACGTCCAAATACACGTTAAATAAATATTTTGTCGCTATTTTGCGATAATTCAGTTATTGCGGCCGGCCTTGGAACCTATCTCCCGCGATAAACGAGGGATTACTGTAATAAAGTTATAATAATGAGTAACCAAGTTCATATTGTGCAATAATCAATCATATCTTGAAATACCAAGTTATAGAAATACAGAAAATAATGATAGTGAAAATAATGACATGGTATTAAAAAAAAAAAAAAGGACACCTTGTGGTTCAGTGCTTCTGTTGATAGCTCAGTCAACAATACATTCATAGATTTTATTTCATTTTAATGACAATCTCCATTTGCCATGAAAAAAACTGACAGAAAATGAGACAATTCTGCTAAGGGGGGTGGGGCTTCCAGGTGTGTCGACTAGTTCATCTGCTGTTGTTTTAATGAGGGGAAAACGAAGCTATTTCGTCTCCTGAAACTGATGTTCCTCGGGAGCGAGTCCTTTCTCAGTTTCATTAGGAGAATAAAGCAGCAACGAGAGGCCAAGAGCAGTCAGAGAAGCTCATCAGCTCCATGCTCCGGCCGCTGTGTGTTCAGAACATCGTCTCAGGTTGTGTCAGGTTCCTACCTCACTCACATGTTTTGACTCTTAGTTGGTTTCAGATGTTGCCCTCCAGCTGTCAGTCATTTTAATGACAGCATTACAGGACCTGACAGCATGATGAAGTGCTCCCTTTGGCTGCTTTAATAACTGGGAAAACGGTATTCATATAGATCTGTTGATTGGATTTTAACAGAAGTGAATGCAATCATCTAAACTGAGCCGATAAGGAGAGGATGGAAGAGGAAATCGTACACTTTTTTCAAATTTATGATCATCTTGCTTATTATAATTGTATCATATGTCTTGAACCCTTCTGTATTTTGGTTCCAGTGCTTTGTGCATAGGGAAATTATTATTTGTGCAAAGGTATTATTTTTCTGCCTGTCAGTTTATAGCTAATCCATCAGATTAATATCATTATGCAGTTCAAATCTCAATCCAGGAGCGTGACGTGGCTGCGATCAGCGTCAACATGACAACATGAGTGTTAATAGACGTCGTATAAGTTGGATCTATAAGGGTGCACTCAGGTGCTCATTTATTATTTACATTTATGCAAATGAAAGGTGCTACATTTGAGTCCAAGCTGAATGAGGTGCTAAAATTATCCCTTAAGTGGCACATTTATTGGAAGTGAGCAGATATAATGAATGAATGAATGAATGAATGAATGAATGAATGAATGAATGAACGACTTGGAGCTGAAAACCTGCTCAGCTCAGGTGATTTCCCTGCTGTTTGAGCTGCACTTTTCCCTTCAACTCACATGGGGACAAAGATTAAAAGCCTGCTGTAAAGTGAAATAGTGTTTAAAAAAAACAAACAAACAAACAAAAAAAACGGTCATTCGAAACCACAGTCCTGCTGTCTTTTTTTTTTAAAATAACTAAAAATAGTAGAAATTGTCAGAATACTTCAGAGCCCTGCTCATGACACGAAAAGAAAAAAATTACTAAAATGAGGCCACGAGCTAACTAAAACAAGCGAACAAGTAGATCTCGTGGGAACTGCTTCCACCCTTACTGTAGGAAGTTGCTTACATCCTGAAGTGGTTTATTCCTCTGATACATCAGCATTACGCCAACAATGATTTTGTTTTATTAAAATATTAAAGTATTTTAATATTTAAACATTATTAAAATGTACTTTTTTATGCATTTTTGGATACATTTAATGTTAAGCGTCCACAAAGTTCCTGTCCTCACTTATATTATAAACATTCATTTTTTACAATCAGCATCTTTTTTAGCCCCCTCTCTGTTTTTGAAGTTAATAAGACAAAAAAAAACAACAACACACAACTTGTCATGTTACCAAAAATCCGTAAAGCATAAACGTCACTAAAATGTTGGAAAATGTAAAGTTGCAGCTTCTGGCACTGTATCACCATATCAACACTGACATGTTTTAATGTATTTATGTACTCTGTTTACCATTCGAGTCCTAGTAAATGAGCCGTTACTATAGAAACGATAACTTAATAGACCGAGCGCATTAATATAAACGTGTGATTTACAGCTGTGCTGCTGTCAGAGCTGCTGTTATAGAAAACTAATCAACAACTTCTGCTCAAACAGAATTAGTTAGGGCTTCACTTCTTGTCCTATTCTTTACAGTCCTGTTAGTCTGCTTCTCTCTCTCTCTCTCTCTCTCTCTCTCTCTCTCCAGCTGCTTTCTCTCTTTAACACTTCGCAGCACTCACCATGCACTCGTTAAATCAAGCCACAATTATCTGCTCTTAATTAGCAAATGGCGAGCGATTATGGCTGTGGATTACTGTAAACATGCTGCGACAGGGGCTCAGACACCAGAAAGCATCGGCCGCCCCGTTATCCAGTCAAGTTGTCAACAACTCTCTGGCTAATTAGTGGAATTACAGGGCCGCTGATTGGAAATTAAACGGCGAGAGCCCGGAACGTTTCGGCAGCTTGTTCAGGAGAACTGATCCTTGCTGCTCCAAATATTTCGAGTCTGAATAAATATTTCCTCAGTTCATTCCCACCTAAGAAGCTGTTTAACTGTAGAGAATAAGACTATAAACGGCCCTCTCACTTAAAGAATCATGTCTGTGCCGTGAGGATTTCCAATTTGTCATAAGTTTCTACTGTTTTTGTAATTCGCATAAAGCCAAGTTTTCAAACACGTTACTGGAGTTGATCTATTTAGGTTTGGTTATTTATTTATTTTAAGGCATGATGTTACAAATTTACCTTCACATTTTTAATAACTTTCCCATTCACCAACAGGTTCTCAGTCTTTTTTGACTGCTGGTTGGTTAACAACAAATATTTTTACCTCATCAAATCAAGCAACAGACCTCTAGACTTATAGGTTCAAGTCGAAACTAAGACATCACGTTAAAGCTGTCGTTAGCTAACCACTTTTCCACAGAGATTAAACAGGATTGCTGGCTGTTACCTAACTAGTGGCAATTTTGTTTATAACAGAATAATGTGGTTATTTTGACTTATTAATATAAAAACAATGACAAATTAACTTTCGACCACAGTATCTATTCCGCTTTGTTCCGAAAGTGATGCTTACTTGAGTGAAATAAATGCTGGAGCCAGGACAAGAGTGACAGTAAATGTTCCAACATCCATCTAAGCAGTGTCTGCCTCCTTGGCAGTAGATTTGCTCTTATCTGATTGGTTGTTCCCCACTGCTTGTTGCCTTAATAATTTGCCGTGTCTCACCTGGTTGTCCGTTGCTGTCAACACTGTTCAGCAACATTGCCCAAAAAGTCGCCCTGTGTTTCACCAGCTTTACTCGTTTTCTCTCTGTGATGTATTTACTTTCATAATCGAAGACAACGGTTGCAATGGAAAGGCTACTTGTTCTCCGTCTCGTTTATTATCAGTCAGCACGCAAACTAAAAGCTTGCTTCTTGGCTGCTGAGATGTTGCACCATCCTGATGGATGGATAAATCGCATGCTCATGCTGCTCTGTGTTTCCTCCAGATCCAGTAACGAGAGAAGGTGTAATTAAACGTACCTCATACTCGAACTTCATATTTTACAATCATGTCTGGCGGATCTGCAATTGCTGCAGATATTTAATATTTGGTTGATGAGGAGTTGGAACGGAGTGTGCTGCTGTAGCGATCTTCACCTCTCTCGTCTTCTTTTCTTTTCATTTCCGAGCCCTTGTACGATTTGTGTGCTGGGAAAGCAGAGCTCATTACAGTGTGCTGTGGATTACGGGGTTGTACAGGCCTAACCTAGTCTCGTGCTCTTTATTAAGAAAAAGCTTTTGTTGATCTTTCAGATTTTTTATTTTTTTTTGCTGGCCCACGGTCTTTAATATTGACTGATAAGAAGCAGTGGGATGAAAATTAGTGAACAAGTCTTCTTATTCCTGAATGGATCTGTTATGACTTGTCAGACAGGATCTTTTATATGTAAATCTTCATAATGGGCACGTAACATCTTGATTTTTCCCCCCCCTCTTTCTTTTTATAAGTCTTCCTCACTAATAGGGTGGAAAAGTTTGTGTGTGTGTGGGTGTGTGTGTGTGTGTGTGTGTGGAATTCATTAGAGATGAATCTGCAACTGAAGCATGATGGACCTCTTCCTATCCATTGCTTTTTATATAAATTTCATAAAAGACTTGGGCTTTTCTTTACAGGCAAATTAGCCTGAGAAATGGTTTAATAAGCAATAAAGTCTGGCGCTGATGTCGCTCATAAAGCGGCGTTTAGAAAAGTTGCAGGAGAATTCGCCTTTTAACTGGACCGGACGAGTTCATCTGGGCAGAAAATGGGCTGTTTTCCGGAGAACTGGAAGAGAAGTCTGCGTTACGTGATGTGCAGTGCACTACAGATCGTTAATTAGACGGCCATTTCTTTTAAACGGATCGTTCGGGAAGCCAGCCATCATAAAAGGCAAAAGCACTTTAATAGACGGTGAATTCTTGTTCTTCTGCTTGTTATGTTCGTTCTTATTCATGTCTGTCGCTGTGTTAATGTTATTCGTTGGTCTCGTAGTTTTACCTCATCCACATTTCTTAATAACTTCCCTGCCCTTTGAATTAAAAAGAAGAAAATGTCAATTTAAATCATTTTTTCCCCCCTTACTAACAAGGTCATGATACAGTCCTGTGCAGCTTCCCTTTCAAAAGACGATGAATTGCTGCTCGGCTGTTTGAAAGCAGTCATTAACGCATCTGGTGTTTCTGTGCTCTTAGCCGTGTCTTTCGCTCTGCTCTGTCTTTTATGTGCAGGAATGTGCAGAAGAACCAACTAGCCAATAATCTGAGCAAAATAGACGACATCCAGTCAAGGCTGAGGTGCAACATGCAATCCGTTAAGCTGCTAAATCAACAGGTAAGGCTCGAGCGCACGCGAATCAAACATTTCACCCTGAGACCCCAATACGTTATGATTTCTCCGTGTTTCCTCCTTTTTTCCCCTGTTTTTAACTGCTTTAAGTAAAGTAAAATAAGAAGACCGCTTGTGGATCCAATTGGCCTCGTCTTTGTGTTTGTAAAAACCTTTCGGGATTTAAAAAAAAAGCATGCATTTCCATCCAAAACCCATTTCAGTGATGTAAAACTCAGAAAATAATTCAAGTACAAACGCGTACCCAAAAAAGGCTGTTTTTCAGTAGAGTAAATTTCTACATCGAACCCTTTAATAGATGGCTTTCCACTGAGAATTTTTGTTTCCGTACATCTGCACGACAGGTTTATAGTAATGCTCTCGTCCTGATACATTATTGTTTCTATGGTAACAGCGCATGCACAAGGACTTGTATGGTGGACGGTGGACATCATCTATGACTAAAAAAAAAAAACCATTTGAAAACATGTTGTTTAACAAAGTAAAACATATAACATTCGATGCGACTTTTTTTCCCCACACACGTTTATTTGTAAGTAGAAAGATCTGCACACCTTGGCGGGTTTTTCGCAAACACAGCTATATATTAAATACGTATAAATAAAAGAAAGAAAAAAAATGATACAGCAGAGTTTTCTTCTATCGCACCAATACTTTTATTAACAAACTGATGTTTCAGTCAAATCTCCGGTCAGTCCAAGTGACAGAGGTCTGACTGACTAAAACGTCGGTTTGTTCATAAAAGTCTCGGTACGATACATGAAGAAAAGCAGCGCTGCACTGTTCTCTCTTTCTTCAGGAGAGGATGTTTATTTAACATTTATGGAAGGGATCTTGCTTGTAAGCACTTTGTAACAGCCTCTGTGCATTGTAAAGTGCTTTACAGTCCCAAAGGAAAGTGTTCAGGACAGAGGAGTTTACATTTTCTAGTTTCTCTGTAAAATGATAAATGTTTTATTTTTATTGTTTGAGAGAGAGAGAGAGAGAGAGAGAGAGAGAGAGAGAGAGAGGTGCTGGTTGTTGAGGGTTGAGACTTGATTTCAAAATTGGTTACAAATTAGAACTGAATCCAAAATGGCAAATACAGTGAAACCTCGGTTTGCGAGCATAATTTCGTTCCGGAGACATGCTTGTAATCCAAAGCACTCGTATATCAAAGCGGGTTTCCCCATAAGAAATAATGGAAACTCAGATAATTCGTTTCACAACCCATAAATATTTCTTTATAACTGATTAATACAAAATATAAAGTAAAAATACATAAAACTGGCATGAATTTGCGCACCTGTTCTGAGCACTCCCAATAACCGCGCATGTCAGAGAACTCGCGCTGCTAAAGACTACTTCCTGGTTTTCCTCCACAATGCCACGGCGCATCACATGGGTGTCGATAGGTGTACCGGATTGGGACTGATTGCGGGAGCTATAAAAAGACTCATCCAAGCACGCCAAGGTCGCGGAGCATTAATTGCTATTTTCCGTGCTCTCGCCAAGCCTGTGTTTGCTTTCTCCGGTTCTGACTAAGATTCTGTATTCAGCCCAACCACACCTGACAAACACAAAATAACCTGCACTTCACCTTAAAAAAGACTCGCGGCTGGTGTGAGGGAGAGGGGACAGGAGGAGGATTATTGTGTAGGAAGAATTTGACTACAACTCACAGAATCACTGCAGTCTGTCGGTTTACTGGGATCTTTTTCTTTTCGTGCGACTTTAACAAGGAAACTATCCAACGATCGCTGCTTTTGCCTCCTTTTGAGGATTTGGCAGAAATGTGACATTGCATTGTCGTTAAACAGATTCATCGTTCGCACTACTACAGCCTTATTGTGGTGGTGCTTTTCTGTAAAGTTTTGCACTCAGTCTTTATCTATGCTATTCCGGATGTTGACTATACGAGTGAGCCACAATCACGCAGTGAGTGAGAGAAACAAGTTGTGATCACATGAGGCTCAGCAGACAAAGTGTATGCATACTTCTCATATTGCAAGACCTCGCTCGTTCACCAAGTCAAATTGTACGAACATTTCTTGCCGACCAAGTTACTCTCAATCCAAGGTTCCACTGTACTGATCTAGAAAATCCAGAAGGCTTATATAAAGAACAGATCTTTCTGTAGGTTTGGAAGGTATGCGAGATGTTTTTACAGTTCCAATAATTAAACCAGAAATTCATGACAGTTTTATGTATTTTTAGTTTATATTTTGTATTAATCATTTTTATACAAATATTTGTGGGATGTGAAATGATTTATCTGAGTTTCCATTATTTCTTATGGGGAAACCCGCTTTGATATACGAGTTTCCGGAACGAATTATGCTCGCAATCCATGGTTCCCCTTGTAAATGCTTTTAAATTGAAACTCAAGAGATTTTGATTTGAGACGACTCACGACGACAGTCACGACGGTGGCAGAACGCGTTAACACAAGCAGACCATCAGTGTTCGCTAACTCACTAATCATTAAGTTTTGGAAACCTGACGTACGAGGATGTTTTGTCTCCCAACACGCCATCTAGTGGATGTCGCATTTAATCCTTCAGATGTATAAAAAGTCTTCAGGCAGGTGTGTGAACAGTGTCACTCGAGCTGTCGATGCTTCTGCACACGCAATGTCACGAGTCAAGTATGAACCAGACCTTAGCCTTGTGTTATAGCATCTGCCTTACAAGCCCTATAGAAGCATATTACAGTAAAATAACGTGTTAGCATGAGCGCAGTAATATAGTACAGCTGCACAACTGTGGAGAAAATTAATCAGCTATCCAGAATGTAGCAGCTCTGAGGTATTTAATTAAACTCTAACCCCTAGAAATTCAGACTGGTTTATTTCAAATTGATGATTTGATCCAACAGATTAGGGAGAGCTTCAGACAAGCTGACTGGATGAGTCTGTCGGGGAGGGGGTTGGGGGTCGAGAGAAACCGGTCCTGCATGGGGACACAGTGATGATTAGAGGAACACACAGAGGCCAAGCGTGGAAATAAGGGACTTGGGGAAACATTCCCATTATGGGTCATGGTGATAATTAGCCGAAGCCTACAGACGGACTCGTCCTTCTTTCAAAAGCATGAATCATTACTGATATTGATTCGAACTGAGGTTATTGACATAATGACTGCCAAGTCAGGAAGGAAAAGGATGTTGGGGGGAGGAGGGAGGTATTTCAAGGTAATTTCCAGTGACTTCCCCACGCAGTTATTCGAAGTCTAAATAATAATGGAATGTCTTACTTCATTTTGGTGTAATGGTGAGAAAATGAGCGTGGCAGCAGAGGCTAAATTGCCCCTGTCTAATCTGCATAGATTGCTGGGCTGGAATCAAGTCAGACAGGGTTTGATTTCTAATTTCTTCACTCGCTGCTTAGAAAAAGCTGTAATTCCTGTCCTTTTGTAAATGAAGTGAGTTCGATTGAATGCTTTTTGGATGAACAGTATCACGCCGTTGCTTTGCTGCGACCCATCGATCGGGATTTTTGTGATTGTACGTGGAATCTGCTACGATTCATTGAGGCCAGAATTCAATTTGAAACCCTGCTTGAGCTATGACACTATATCTGTGTGTTAGAGAAATACTGACTTGTTAGATATTAAAAAAGAGAGACATGTATCTTATTAAAGCTCTACTTGCTAATTGAACATTGAGCCTGCTTGAGATTTTTTTCTCTATTTAAGAATACTGCTTTATTATTTCCCAGATAAATATGTTGATGGTGAATTTCTTTAGCCTTTTTTTTTCGTCATTCAGATTAAGAGAAAATGCATTCCACTCTGCACACATCCATCTCGCTCATTCAGGCTGATGGAAAATTAGACTCAGCGTGATTAGTTAGTCAGAGGCTTTTTAAAGAGCCGGGTTAATATTTGAGAACGTCATTAGCCTCTTCATAATTAAATGATGGCCGTGATCCTCTTAAGCTGACGAACATTAGAGTGTCTTCCAGAATGCAGAGTTAATTAGAAATTCAACGAGACCAGACGTCTGGTACGATGCAGAGGATCTCCGATGGCCAGTGGGCGAAAGTAAATTGCAAATATTTGAAGTACAAGTAATACCATGGCTTGTGTAATGGTGAGGCTGGGAAAATCATACAGAGCCTTTTTTTTTAAATAAATGTTTAGCATGACAGATGAGAATGAATCCACCTTTATATATGTTGAAGTACTCGATTAGGAGTCTGGTAGCTTACCGCTACGGTCTCGGTAGTCCCCAGATGGGTATAATCACATAACTATCCACATCCAGAGCTGCTTTCAGTTAAGCAAACAAAGGCAAATGTTCTGACGAAGTAGCTGTTAGCGAACCAACATGCCCATATAGCAGTTATTCCAGAAAATCCTGATGTTAGCTAAGCGATTGTATTGCTCTCTGTGATTGTTAGTTTAAGCTAGCTCACATACATCACACACAGCTAAAGTGTTGGGTGTTTAAATTTTGAAATGTTATCTTAAAAGGTATTAGTAGTCTAGATGATTCGTGTCAATGGAATATGCTGACCAAGCTAAATTTGTAATGTTTACACAAAAACCTTCGCCTGGAAGTGAGCACACCTCAGGTCAAGGTTCACTGTATGAATGGCAGACTTATAACTTTGGCCTTCTGCAACTGGTGCCACAAGTTGGAAGCGCACAGCTGGACAGGATGTCTTCGTATGCTGTATCATTACAGTTTCTCTTCACTGGAACTTGGAGCTATGTTCATATTACCAGGCTGAAGTGAAGCAAATCAGATTTTTTTTCTGCCTTTAACGTGGATGGATAAATGTGATCTTTTCAGATTTTGAGTCACTTTCATAAGTGGTCCTAAATCTGATACGTATCCTATTCATGGTCATGGGACATGAATGAGAATGCTCAGATGGGAATTTCGTGTGGGTTTTTGCCCACATGAATTTTATTTTATCTGCATGTTTTTGTTTTATATGCATGCACTGAGCGCTGTCGTCAGCCAGCACGGTGTTCTGTCCATTTGCGCTACCTATCGAGATATGCTACTTAGCACTTCCATGTTATGTTTAAAGCTATGATTTTAGCAAAACTGTTAGAACACCAGTAAGGTATCAAAGCAACAATGGGGGAGAGGTACAGCTGACCAACTGTTTGCTGTCCTCCAGAGTGAAATGTGATACATTCATTAGCTACTAACGTGTCTATTTTGTCGGTTTTAATACCATGAGTCCTTTCACAAATATATTTTTTTGTCGTTGTTGATTCAGATGACTCGTAAAAACGTATCAATGCACCGATTGTCAACACAAGCAAATCTGATCTGAGCAAAAATCCTACTTGAACAATGGGGTTGTAAAGTGAATGTAGCCTAAGAGAAGCCCAACCTGTTCCAACATGAAAATGGGCTTTCTAAGCTCATGGCAAAATTTTGTTTCCTCATACATCTTCTGCACCATTTGTGCACAGAATGACGAGATCCCGTCAATCTATACAAATTTGAAATGGACGCTCCTCGAGCGACATAAATCAACCTATTGTGTTACTGCTTCAGCGCGACCGGACCTAGTTGCAACAGAAGGTGTTAGCGGTCACCAGTGTTGGAAGCTTTTCTTTAAGTTCCCAGTTCAGCTGCTTCTTTATGACACCTTTGAAAAGGACCTGCCATATTTGATACATTTCCAGATGCATAATCAGATGATGCTAGAAGTTGTAAGGTTAGGAACAGAACCTCGAACACAAAGTCATATGAAGACGCTGAAAGACACTTCAGGATCGCAGATTTCAGATGAGTAATAAAAGCAGGTCTACTTACAGAGGTTTAACAGTGGAGTTTGTATGAGATCACGATAATGAACGGCTTCAGGTGAAATGCTAATGAAAACTCTCAAAACAGTGTATTGCCTAACATACTAGTCTTATAGTTATTTGTTGAAGAAAGAGAAAAGGGTTTCTCCCCCAGTGCAGCACCATTTAACGAACAAAGAGACATATAGAGAACCGTCAGTGTTTAAAGTCACTCTATACCTAAGTGTGGGGTAGGTCTGAATTGGCAATTAAGTGAACGGGACACACTGCTTGCAAAGGCGCTCGAGAACTGCTGCCAAGCTGTGGTTTTCAAAGCACCGAGCTCAGGAGAGAACGGCGTAGAGGAACAATCAGAAAGGGGACACTGTGAGCGCAAAGCTTTAGATACAGGAGGCGTCGGTCACTCATGCCTCGGCTTTGGAAATGCAAATCGGCTGCAGAATCTTCGACGTTGGTTTCGTTTTAGACGTGATATAATGGCCCCTTTTTTTTGGCCGGGGGTGGGGTGGGGGGTTGTTGCACCAAATGCCCGATATAAGGGATTAGAACAGATCGTTAAGTGTCGGCGTTTTCATTAGAAACTTGGTTAAAGTGAACAATTTACTAATTCAAGGCAAGTAACTGCAAGTTCACAAGGACCAGCTGACAGAATGAACTATATATAAACTCTGTGCTGTTCAGCATGGTTCAGTGACGGTAAGGAATTCATTAAGAGAGTGAGGGTTAACGAGAGAATTTGAGAAGCACAGCACAGACTCTCGGGGATTTCCTGGCACACATCACTCGCCTCCATGGACTGCAGAAGAATCGTCTACCTCCAACATGTGCGAGGCAGCTTTGTGAAAGTCGTGCCGCCTAATGGTCCCATGTGTGAAAGAGCATTCTAAAGCGTGAGGCCGTGTGGAGGAAGCAGACGGAAAGCGCAACAAGGACATGAAGAATTGTTGGTGCTGCTACTGAAACGCTGTAACACGTACTCGTGTGATTCCATGTGCATGCACTGAGGCTGAATAGAGTCAACAGCGAGTGCATGTGTTAAAGGCAAAGTACTTAACACCAAACCAGAACATGTGCTTGACAGCTTTCTGGCAGCCACGGTTCATAAAGAAGCAGCGTTCAGACAAATCCCAGTCAGGGCGGAGTGTTGAGCTGGACTCTAATGATCATTTGCCGTTACTGACTTGTTACACAAGATGTCTGAGAATGACTGCCTTCTCAATTATTTGCTAAACCTTTTCAAAAGAGATCCGCTGTTGTTGTGTCTGTCATTTGCCTTGTTCATGGCCCTGACATGACGGTTCCAGATAGTATTTAAAAGCAAATCATTACTATCAACGACCTACAATTACCATTTTATAAGAAAGGAGATGAGCTAATCTAATCCTGACCTGTTTTTACCAGAACACAAACACAACCAGGTCTCATAACTGAAATACCGACACCTCTAACAATTCATCCATCACCATTTTACCACAGACACTTTCATACCTAAGGGCAGTTTTGTTGCCAGTCAACCTGCAGGTGGGAGGAAACTGGAGGAAAGGTCTACTTCCACATGTAGGATTCACCCACCTTAAATGTGCCTCTCTTACCCCTCCCTTTTTTAAGCTCATATTAGCACATACAGTGGCCGTCACGTTCCCGCAGTGTACTTCCAAGTACTTAAGTTCAGACCTCCTTTCTTTTTCCATGCTAAATAATAAATATGATCCTCCATTTTTCAAAATTTTGGCTCTCAAATGTGTTAGCCAGCACCAACAAACGCTGATTCCTTTTCTTCCTTCTGGTGTTTTTTTCAGGATTCATATACATATCTCTCTCAGTAGATATAAAGGGCTCATTCTAAGCTTTAAAAAACAACAGTAGTTATAGTTGTTTTCAGTAGTGTATAGTTATAGGTGTACTGAAAACATTCTTATGAATATTATATTCTATTTCTGCTAACAGATCCCCCAAAATGCTACATTGTAGACCTTCACTAACAATAGCAATTTTATATATTTCATTATCTCTGGAGTAAAAATAATTAATTATATAAACTTGTTATTGTTAGTGAGCACAAATCAGCCATCAACACCTTTTACACAAGGCATTCCTCAGGGCTCGATCCTCAGCCTGTTTCGTTTCTTTAATTACACCATATTTTACCACCAGGCTCAACCATTACTGTGTAAACCTAAATAAAAGCCTTAGGATGGGACAAACATCAAGTAAAAGAGGAAGCCTTACCAAAGTATTTTATAGATCTTCACCAAGGACTTCTGCTATCCATACGGCATCATGATGACAAATTTATGCTAAGTAGACTTTGACAAAGTACTGTATTTTCCGGACTATAAGCCGCTACTTTTTCCTCACGCTTTGTATCCTGTGGCTTATATACTGGTGCGGCTTATGTATAGATTTTTCTTCACTAACTGCCATCAGTAGGTATGTGCATATGCATGCTAATCTGCATGGCTAGTCTGCCCCCCAACTCTGTTTCGTAGTGTGGCAAAACCAGGCTCCCTCCATTGCCAGATAGTCACAACAAAGTAAATGCCAATCGGCTCCTGAGAGAAATCTCCTAGCAACAGCTTAGAAGACCCTTTCATTACTCTTGGGCTACATAGGCAGTGTAGTTCATAAGAGAACTACATCTGTTACAACCTAGACGAAGACCAGACTTGCACACTAATCACCCACACACTCTCATGGCCGAACTGGGTGCATGTCCCCCGAGTGAACCAACATCTCGAGGACGGTGGATTTACAAAACATACTGGAAAACACTCCCAAATATTCCCCAAACAATACAGCACAACACATAATAACTCTACAACAGTCTACAAGACACATAATAAACACATAACTTTAACAATAATGCAGAATATACAAATGATGCACCCCGGTGCAT
>JAQLOM010000019.1:13514133-13524399 GCA_030068315.1 Chrysichthys thysi
ACATTTATTTTATTTATACAACTGAGCAATTTCAGGTTAAGGGCCTTGCTCAAGGACCCAGCAGTGGCAGCTTGGTGCTGCTTGGATTTGAACTCCCAACCTTCCAATCAGTAGCGCAACATCTCAACTCCCTGAGCCACCACTGCAAGTGTATATATATTTTGGAATTTAACAAAAGGAATATTTGGGGTTAAGTTAATAAAGAATAGGAAAATAAATGTTGCAATGTCTGGTCATAAAATCTCTTAATTTTCTTTCTCTCTCTTTTCTTTTAAATATAATGGCAAAACTGAATCGTGAACCCCGTATCGTGAACTGAATCATGAACTGTTTTACTCATGACACGCCTAGATACAAGTTAAAGAAAAGAGAGTTCTTTATCATGATCATGTTATTTATCCTCTCTGGTCTGATTAGTGACGACGTAGCTTGTACAAACCAATACAAGAAAATCTGTTTAAAAAGCGGAAGGAGTATGTGATGTAGCTTATCTGAAGCGCTACTATGAAATAGTAATAAAATACAACCACCTCAAATTCTTATTCCTAGCCATAAATTAGTCATTAATGTTTGAGCATTAAATGGTAACTAATGTCCTCATTCCATCATGTTATCCTCCGGACCTTTGTAAGAATGGAAACTTGCTGCTTTGGATGCTTTATTTTTTCTGTAATGACTCACTTTCCAATCATACAGTCAATTCCACTCTAATCATTCTGTATTAATAAGTGTTGTTAAAACATTATTTTAAAAACTTGCAGAAATAAAATGAAAATTTCGCTTAGTAATTTTTAAAAAATGATAGCAGAAGACCTGGAGGCGATAAAGCTTGCTGCTATGTGAATACGTAATAACTCATGAAGAAAAGAAAAAAAATGGAAAGGAATGTTAATAAAAAGTTCTTTTTTTTTTTTTTTTTGGAGCTGCGTTAGAAAGCGATGGCCCCTGGCGAGCCTGGACCCTGAACTGCGTTTCAGCAAAATCCATTAGTACACTTTATAAATTGGCTTTATTTTTAAAGGTTTTAAAGGGGCTTGGAGGTGAACAGACAGGGAGGCTGGGGAGCGTACGCACCCGATGGGATTGTTAATGCGGCTGCAGAGATGCAGCTCGACCCCCTCCATGATCTCTTCCTGCATCTGTGCTGCGTGACCTCATAGACCAGGTCACTGACCCCGCCCGTTTGCGAGACGAACGAGGAGACACTGATTAGCGGAGGGAGATGCGCCTGTTCTCTGCTCGGGTCACGTCCGTGCTTTTGTGGAGTCGAGGATGGGATGTGCAACGCTTCATCCTATCCTCCTCCTCTTTCTGAAGGTAAACTCAAGCTCTTAACGTGATCGCGTGTTAAGATCGAGCTCATTCCGACAACCTGCCATGTTTGATCGAGATAGACTCGGATTCGAGGTACTCAACGTGGTGTACTAGCCATTAAGCAGAAATTTAACCCTTGTGTTTCCACACACGACTTCCTCACAGACTTAAACGCCATGAGTCGACTTGTGTGTTAGACAGAAAAGGGTTAAGCGTGAAAGAGAGGTGACCTTTCTCTTCTAAACCCCCACCCCCCCCTTTTTTTTATCAAGCCTCTCCAAAGGGACTCATCATACGTGGGGCTCTATGAACGGGAGAAGGAGAGCATTGTCCTTATCACCTCCTTGCAGAAAGTGGCCGAGTAATAGGACTTTGTAAGGAGAAATGAAGCCCCGGCCTGATGCGGCCTGATTAAAAATTGACTCTGCCACATCAAAGAGGAGTTTGAAGGTGAATACGATGATCACTTCCCCTCGCTCGGGGACCCACCGCCATTTCTTTTATTCAACCTTGAAAGATTCGGTCTGAATACGGAAATCTCCCAGGAGCCCAGTCGGGGGAGACGGGAGCGGTCCGATGGAGATGAAGATTGCAGAGTGTCCTGTTCTTCTTCGCGTTATTAAAATCATAAAATTCAATTTGCCCCTAATGACGGGCTGTGATCGCCTGGGTTTGGACGTCTGGAGATATTTATCTCGGTCGGGCCTAATTAGGGTTAGTCAGGGATGAGAACGGTGTGTGTTTGTGTGTGTGTGTGTGTGTGAGATTCCAAACAGTTCTTTAAAACAGATTCCTCATCATCGTCTCGCTTTTTAAACTGCAGCTGTTGATGTACACGATGCCACTGGGAGCCATCGTTTCAGCTCCTCTCCTTCTTCATTAGCATACAGAGTGGCATCAGTGGCAGAGTAATCTCTCTGTGCCGAACGACAAAATAAAGGTGTCACGTGAGGTCAGGAGCTCCTGATGCCTGCCTGACTCCTCTGATGCCACTATATGACGGAGATAAAAGCTGCTTTTGCCGTTTAACCGCCTTTGGTGTGGAGTCGCTCGGAATAAAGCACTGGGACGTAAAAAGGCTTTGGCTGGAGTCTCAGGTCATTAAAGATCTCACAGGTTTCTATACACTCTGTTTATGTGCAGTAATAACATTGGCTATTTTGTCTGGCTGAGAAAAAATGCATCAATACCTTTTTTGTCCCCAGAGTACTGGTACTGAAAAGGGTAACCTACTTACGATAATTTAATCAGCGACATCATGGAACTTTTTCTTTTGCTCTGTTTATGCTGGGTCTTGTGGTTTTCTGCTTGTAAGGAACTCCCCATTCAAACCAAAAGCGCGAGCACGGCCATCTTGAGAGAGAACAGAGCAGCATCAGTGAGTGTGTTTATTACAAATAAGCACAAAGTGCCATGAACATGAGCAAAATGTAGACAGTGGTGAACGTCTCATTGCTTCCTGTCATACATGACAGTTTCTCAACACACTCGCAAAGATCTTGGCAATTCACAAGACTTTGTACTCATTTTTTAACCATTGTGCTCACTGATAGCGCACAGCACGCGCCGGTCGGCCGTCCTCGAACTCTCTGCTCAACGTCAAGATGTTTAATCAGGTTCCGTCTATTGTAGGAAGATGCTTTTCCTGTCGATCATTTCAGAGCAGGCTTTGATCGTCCAATTAGTACAACAATGAACAGTAGGCATAAATCACATCAGATATTGATATTGGAGCATTTTTTCACGTAAACAAACCAAGTGTCATACAGATACCGGTGTTAGTCACTGTACAGCAAAACTGACGTATTTCAGACCCATCAGACGTATACGCCGTTTCAGTCATGCGTTATCATTTCTATCAAGTTCGTTCAGGGGTTATTTAGACACAGCTCTAGGTGTGAGGAAAAAATCCCCAAAACTTCTGATCAGACCTGTCCAAATGAGACTTGTAAACCTCAGAAAGCAGTCGCGGGTGGGCAGAAAGGTGTCTTGTATTTACAAATGCAATTATGCATCTCTCGCTTCCTCACTACGTTACGTGACAATCAAAGCGAACGGTGTGCAGAATTAAAATTCTTTGAAAGTTTGCACCAATAAAGCTTTCTCTTGAGTCGCGATGACAATTTTCACACCTATTAAAGCAGTATCTGCTTACACACACTCTGTTTCCGCGTTTATGATGAGCCTCGGGGAGTTCAAATGGATTTATAAGCTAGAACGACAGAGATGGGGCAGAAAGAAGAAACTCGGGGGACGCGAGCTGTGAGTGTGTGCGTGTGTTAGTATATATGTCATATACATATATTTATGCCATACTTTTGTGCAGGCTGGTGGGCCAAAAAGAATTACAGTAAATAAAAAAAATAGAGTAATAATAATAATAATAATAATAATGATAACAAAATAATAATAACAACAACAAATAATTTTGGGGGGGGGGTAATCCCTCACAATTTTCACAGTTTGTGAAAAAAAAATTCAAACTGAAAAAGGGGTTCAACAAAAAAAATCATCCGAAAAATAGATTTGAAGAAAACACAGAAGTGGCTTGTTCAGCATGTACGATTTGTCCATATCAATTTTATCAACCCGTTGCTATGGAGATGTGCTTTTTCCACTTAAAACATCACACTGAGTGTGCAACTTAATGATCTGATACTAAAAAAGTTTGTCTGGATTGAAATGGGAGAAATTAAACGTGAACTGTGTACAAAAAGGTGGACTGTGCATTATTATTTTTTAAATAAGAAACGAGTATTTTGCATGTCTGGCTCAACACGGATGTCGATTAATAACCCAAGCGCAGACTCGGACGTGCCGAGGGTCGCTGGTTCATTTTCTTTCAGTATTTGGCTATAATGAGGCAGCGAGTGTTCTCCAGATTAAGCGAGCAGGTTGTTTGGTTTGTTGGATGGTTTTCCTTTCACGTCAGAATGAAGAATTGTGAAACAGCGTTTGCAGCACGGACTGCACTTGTGTTCATTTCGAATCCACTGAACACAACAACTTATGGTTGCTTTTATAAATTCAAACATGTTTGCAGATTTCAGTTCACCCAGTACATGTTTCCTGAGTTATGCTGTTAGCTTGGCGCTGCACAGCGACACAGCAGATCATGTCGCTACCTCACAGCTCCGGGGTCAGCCATATTGTCCCTAGGACCAGGGATACTGTCTACATGGATGTCTTCCTGTGTGGGTTTCCTCCAGATTATCCAGTTTCTTCCACACTCCAAAAGCATGCCAGTGTGGTGTACTGGCTCGAGGGTAACCTGGCCCCAATGAGTGTGTGAATGTGTGTGAATCCCTGTATAATCCCTGGGTCCACGGAGACCCTGACCAGGATAAAAACGATTACAGAAAGTGAGTGAGGTGAGTCGCCGGCTTTATCCCGAAGACTCGCATCTTCACAAAAACACTCAAGCACTAAATCTACATGGACTACATCATTCTTTTGGAACGATGCCTGTTTGAACCAGGGTGACAGTAAGGGTGGACGGGATAAATGATACAATAAATACACCGCGATAAATTTGCCGTGGTATGGATGTTTAACACAATGTGCTGACTGTGTGGTTCGGTTAAGTCAAATTAATGATTTGATTTTCAACATGTTCTTATCAAAACTGTACATGTTTACTTACAAGAAGGCATCAATAAAACTTGAACTAAATCATCCCCAAATGCTACTTAAAAGTTGAAACCAATACGGAGAAAAAAACCCACAGTCTTCTTAAGTTGATAAACGCCTCCTGCACGCTGCGCTTCTCCCAAATATTAAAAAAATAAAGCCAAGATAAACAGACAGAACTTCGCCGAGGACCGAGCTAAGGAAAGAAAGGTTTGGGTATCACGTCAGAGATACGAAACTGGTACAGGTTTGAAAAGTCAAATGAACATGTTTATGTAAAACATAGCGCTGCGTTATATCCTAAGTGGAAATTATGTCGCTGGTCGGAATTACATATCCGACCTCAACGTGTTCAACAGGAGAATGTTTGGATTTTGTTAGGCAGCTAACTCTTTCTCAAACAGAGAACAGTTCCAAGTACTGTACGTCTGTATGCTGATTCCTCTAAAGCAAATACCTCTTATATACACTACAACTCATTTAAAGGCAAGAACATTTACTTCGTTTATCTCTGATGCTGTGTGCAGCCTTGTTGATTAGACGTCACTCCGTAAACAGGGAAGGGACTCGGCGTTGAAAACACCACAACGACATTATCCCAAGGCCTTTCATGTCACGATTTTACGGCTGAGAAAGAACGCGTCACCAAGATGTGCAAAAGTACTAACGGCACCATCTGTAGCAAAGAGTGCAAATCATATGTGTTACAGTGCAAATATCCTTTATTTAAATCCCCTTTATGTAAAATAACCACTGGTTGCTTTATTTACTACAGATGGTGCTGTTGCTACTTTTCCAAAGTCCATTATAATAAATAAAAACCTTTAGAAATAAATTGCATGCATTTTTATTTACATTTTCTAAGCAAACAAACAAACAAAAAATCAAGATCATAGTAAGAAATCGTTCAAAGAGATATCACCCGGCTTTATTCTGTACTATGTACAGTATGTCCAAGTAATACAGGAAGAGTACAGTAATAGCTGCCACAGCAGTGCTTCACCCGTTCACAAGCATTTACATTGAAATGTTCCGAAGAACGAAGATACAGTGATGTATACTGTAACCGTAATGTATAATTATCGAAATTTTAGGCCCTTGTTTTTCAACTGAGAAAAGTGGCTGCGAATATCAGCTAAATGCTGTACATTATTTTCATCATTGGTGTTATTTGTAACACTGAAGGAGCATCTGTGAAATCCCAGCAGACTAAAGAAAGTACATTTCATTATCCCACATCCACTCGGCTGTAATTTACAGTTCGCTTGTGATTTTATTATTTTCTGTACCCCAGCTGGCTCTGATCCAGCAGCGTTCAGCTCCAATCTGGTGGAAAAGCGAGCGATCACTATCTCATCCAGCTCATCTCTGTATCTGATGCTCTCGAGCGGTGATAGCCGGCTCTTTGAGCCCTTCTGCACCGAGGGTAACCGCATACCGAGTGGACTTCATCCCCCACCCCCCACCCCCCACATGCACTTTTAAAGACGGTTAACTCCAGCAGTACTAGCTATTAGAGCAGCCTGCTCCGAAATTGCCTCTGACCTCTACCAACACTCTGGCGCATTCAACAAGAAAAAATAAATGATGGCTTGAAAAGTTCATTTGGAATGATCCATAAAAAAAAAAAAAAGGCAGCAGCGCGGGTTGCACTCGGCAGGACGGATGACGGACCCTGACTGAGAACTCCATCAGCGACTCGGAGAGAGTCATCAAGAGCCCTGACGAGGCCCTGTGCGTTCCCATTTCCACACGGCCTCCTCACACTGTGGCCTGTTTACCATCTGTATCTCTCTGCATGTTTAAGGTTCATGAGGTGGCGCGCCGCAGACATCTTCATATGAATGAGGGCGAGGAGGGGTGAATGATGGGAATTTAGTAGACCCTTCTGAAGCCCTCCCTGGGTTTTGCACAACACATCAAAAAAAAAAAAACGCCAGAAAACAAAAAAACGGGGCATTAGACTCTGGCACGCTCGAGAAGTTTGCCTTGGCAGGAACCCAGGACTTAATAGTCAGGGATGTGTAGGTTATGAATAAGGTGCACTCGCACCGCCAGGAGAGCTGAAGGGAGCGGCGGTCGGCGCTGGCGGGATGCCTGACCACAACCTCAGCTATCAAATCTCTCCTCCATCCACATGCTTCCCTCCCTTCCTCCCTCCCCTCTCTCCCTCCTCTCTTTCTTCCCTTTCTTTACTTCCATGACTGTTACGTTCACGCGAGGCATCTGAACGCAGATCGTCTGTGAAATCTCGTCACAGTTCATCAAGGCCAAAAGTAGGGGGCCGAGCACCAAGTTTGCAAACCTCAGGCCATTTCTTTCTTTCTTTATTTGCTTTTTATGTCTTTCTTGGTCATCCTATAATGTATCTACCCATTTTGTTTGCATCTGTCTTTTCTTTCTTCCATGTTGGCTTTTTTTCCCCTTTCTTGCTTTTCACCTTCTTCCTTCATTTTCTTGCTACTTCTTTTCCTGCATGCTTCACCTTTCCTGCATTGCACACTATTCCTTCTCTTTCTTTCATTCTTGCTGGCCTTTTTTTAGTTCCATGTCTTTACTTCTTTCAGTTCCCTCGTGTCGTCTTTCCCTCTTTCTCTTTGTCGATCCTTCCTTTCTTCCTTCATCCCATCTTTTTGTTTCCCTCCTAACCAGTCAGAGCTGCTAATTTTATTGTGTTATTATTATTGTTATTATTTTTTAGTTTCCTTCATTTTAATTAGCTGGCCAGGACTCGTGGTCGTTACCCGTCGGGGATTAGCGCACGCTGTTTTGCTTCATGTGTGTCTCGAGTCTCGGCTCTTTGTGCCTGAGGAGCTCCAGGTAGAGGAGCCTCTTTAATTACTGCACTTTATGAAATACTCGTTATGACAATAGCAACATGTGCAAGTAATATTGAATTTTTAATCAGCTACACAGTGTGCACGCTGTGCTGCTACACGAGTCTCACTCTCCCTCACGTACACACACACGTGCACACGCACGCGACTTCACATGTAGGATTTGCATCATATGCATCAGTAGTTGTGTAGAAATGGAATGAATTATTGAAACAAACTACTTCTTTTGTTTTGAATACAAAGTCCTCAAATTAAAAGTGACCACTACTAAAAGTTGTAACGCGGCAGCATACAATATGTATGAAATTATGTAAATGTGATGGAGAAAGACTCGAAGCTACACCAAATTTCTGAAGGCTTGCCAGCGCTGTAATAAGAGCAGCGTTGACTGGGACGCGCCAACATCTGGAGGCTTTTACGTCGAGTGTGGGATGAATATCAGACCGTGATCCTGCTCCTCAGTTGAAGCCTGAACAGCATGACATCATTTCCTGTTTATATTTAAAAAAAAATTTTTTTTTACCGCTTTTCCCAAGCAGGTACATTTGGTCATAGTCGCAGTTCTCAGAGACAGAAAACAGCTTCACTTCACCTCCTCCTCAGGACATTTCCGCTTTGGCGACGTTTTGCTTAGTGTTGATGTTTTTGTCTCATTTCAAGGCAGCTTCACTTCCTGTTGAGGACACCGCACCTCTTTTTTGGGACAGTTCCACTTTCTTTTAAGGCAATTTAACTTCCTTTTGAGACATTTGACTTTCCTTTTGAGGAAACTTGCACTTCCTTTTTTTAAATTGATTTTATTTAATATTTTTTTTCTTATTGTGTTTTTCACGTCCATTTCGGGCCATAACACTTCATGGACGCGTCACTTCCTGTTGAAGAACATCTGCTTTCTTTCGTGAGTCTTTTCCCTTTATTTTGAGGACTTTTTCCACCCATTCTTGAGAAACATTCGACGTTTCTTGAAGATGTTTCACCATTATTGATGACACATTTCATAAAAAAGCACATGTACCTTTATTCCAAAATATTTAGTTCTAATTTTGTTTCTAATAATAACGTTACATCAACTTAAAATGATTAAAAAATTCCACCAAGGATTTATTTGTTGTACTTGCTGCTTTTATATAAATGAGTCACATGATATGAATACACACAAAAAATCTAACAATGCCTTTTTCATGTCAAAACACACACACTCACTCTCTTTCTCTCACTCTCATATCCTCCCTTCACTTCCACTCATCTGCTGCCCTCTATTGGTGAGGAGAGGAAGCCAGGTTTAAACCCGATGCCCTTCCCACAGTACTTCATTGGACCCCTGAGCCTCCACGCTGCCATTTTAGTGTCTGAATTAAACCTCATCTCATCTCTTAGATTGAATGCTTTGTTTTCTTTATTACTTTCCAGATTGAATAGAAGGAAAGAAATGGTAAACATTAAGCATGCAGATAAAAAGCGCATTACTGTAAATGTGCTCCCAGACGCCGTTTATCCTCGGATCTTGATGAAAGCTTTGACAACCGTCATATTACAGTTCATAATGGAGGATAATGACTTACTGTTCAGCTTTTTTTATTTATTAAATTTTTTTTTCTTTTTTAAAATCTAACCCTCTGTGTGAAACGCACACCTTTAACAAATAATCACTCCGACCGCTTGGCGTTCCTTTATTCATGAAATTCAATACAGTGCGTTTAGCGTTTCATCATAAATCATATTCGGTAATGACATCCATATGATACGATGCTGGAATATTCCGTCACAAGTCATAAACGTAAATGTTTCAGACCGGGCCCCTAGAAGAGTGGTACAGTTCTGGACAATTCGACTCTGGTCTTCAAGGCTGTGTGTTTATTTGGAGCACTTACATTAATTAAAGACATTTCATTCTTTCTGCTTTATCTCATTAATGCCATCTCACCCGCTGAGACTCATCACCTAATTAATTTAGACGGCAAAATAACTTTTGTTCCCCGATTCTACATTTTTATGGCGGCGGGTTTCATTTTGCAGACTGGAGTCCTGGCTGTGAAAAGTGTATGAAACATGTTGAGTGATGATATGGAGTGTGAGCAGAGAGACAGGCTCGAGCAGGAACAGTGTCGCTCTGATGTCTGGGTAAAATCGCTTCAGACACACGACAGACTCGAGGTGAAGGTTAGAGAAATCTTTCAACAATCTCACTGACATCACTCCTTGTGGAGCATTAGAAATTTGGGAGGGGAAAAAAAAGGATGATGTGTCACCTTCATTTTACCCTTATGTACGATTTTATACAGCAATGGAGGATGGGGGAACGGGAAATAAGAATTCATTACTTTTCACACGCATCTCAAAATTGGTTCATCTGTCTTTTTTATTTATATCTCTTTTTATATAATAACTCAAAAATCACTGTTACTTTTAAAGCTGTTTTTCTCTCAATTGCTTTAGTATCTTAATTGCAATTACCTGTGTGTGTGTACATTTATTTATATATATA
>JAQLOM010000019.1:13524985-13535069 GCA_030068315.1 Chrysichthys thysi
TTAGATTACTGTATACAAGTCTCTCACATCTCTACACACTGATGCTGCCATTCAATTGGCAAAAAAAAAAAGTCGGCATAGACTGTTAAAGTGTGTTTATATTTTTTCGGGCGCCTCTGTGTGTGTGTGTGTGTGTGTGTGTGTGTGTGTGTGTGTGTGTGTGTGTGGTCAAATTTAAAAGAAATAACATTTTGGGGTGCAGTTTTTGTTTTCGAGTTTTTTGTTTTAATGTGGTTTTTTTTGCTGCTATATAATTCAAATGGCCATTTTAGTTATTTTATTATTTATGTACAAATTTGTAAAAATGTCATGTTTTTATGCGTTTTTGTTGTGGTCTATGCTAAATTGCCACTACACAGATTGTTGTTTTTTTTTTTTTTACTTTTTCTTGGGTACGAATGTGTAAAACTAGGTTCTGATGTAAAAAGAAAAATCGAAAGGTATTTACACACTACTAATCAAAAGTTACACCTATGCATCAGATGCGTTCATTTTTACCATTTCTAATATATTAGAATACAGTCGTCCCTCACCTATCGCGGGGGTTACGTAACGCATACACAAGCATTAACTTTACTGTTTATTATTTATATATTTTGCCTTTATCAAAATGTCTTTACAATGCTGAAAAAAAAAAATATATATATATATATATATTTTCAAACAATGTGCCCAAACTTTTGGGTGTGTTTATACACTCTATTTGTACCAATATGTCCTGCTGTTAACATACAATCTCGAAAATATCATGAGGTGTCCAAAAAAAAAAAAAAGTTTCTCCCAGACAGGAAAGCGTTAAAAAGTGTGTCATGCCCTGCATGTGGGGAGGAGCCATCCTGAAAAAGACCACGCCCACAAGCATGGAAACACTTCGGCCTAGGTTAAAGGTGATCAGTCAGAAGAACTTCGTATTGATTTGCAGTGGCGTGTCACTGTAAGGAGACAGGGGCACTCGCATCATGGCAGGAAGAATAAATAAACGCCCCCCGCAGCATAACAGAGCAGACCTACCAGCTTTTCCTTTAATTTGTCACTCGTGTGTATACCAGCCTCAAGTCATTTTTCTTTTCCCCATGGCATTGCCTCTAACGTCATCTCCAAATTTAAATATAAAAAATCCCAACGTACGTTCCCGTGCCTGACAGATTCCCGAGAGACGAACATAATTATGAACGGGAATGTGCTAGCAGGCTATAATCAGCTGTGTCTTAGATAGATCTCTCTCCCACTGTCATCCATCCTGGAAAATTACAGTACGCTTGATGGCTATATGTTGAGGAATTGCGTCACGTTCTTGCAATTTCCAGGCCAGGTCAGAATTCACCCGTTTCTCTTTAATACTACGGACGTTGCTCTTAATGAAATGCCCCCTTCGATATACGTTTCTGCCACGTCTCCGAGAGCAGGGTGTGCAGCTCAATACCATGTTTAAAAATTTACCTCAGCTGAATAGCAATAAGAACTGAGGTACGGAAGTCCAAACGGGGAGTCTCTTGCTGTGCCTTTACAGTCAGAAGCAGCCATGTAGGTTTGAGCGAGGAGATGCTGCAAAATGGAATTTCCTATCGGCCGATCAAAATGCCCACGTACCGGTGTCTATAATTCAGCCTCCACACTGCTGGATTGTTTAAGGGACTTTAAATTAAGAGAGAGACTGAGAGAGGGAGGGAGGGAGAGAGAGAGAGAGAGAGAGAGATTGATAGGCAGGCAGAAAAGCAATTCCGCCATCAGAAATGGAGCCTCAAGTCGAGTGTCCGTCAGGAAAAAGCAGCTGGTCACGGTGGGTCAATTGTGACGGCGTGAGATTTGTGTGGCGGAACGTGTCGGGGTCAGATAATGAAAGACAAATCAACAAATCTCCGAAAACGCACAGCTCCCAGTGAGAGGCATGTGGAACAAATAAACAAAAATTACAGGCGCAGGCACCAATAATAGACTAATGACTGAAATGAATCAAACACATTTCCGTGCTCGTTAGATCTATTGTTGTCTCAATCATCACGCTTAATGTGTCCCAGTAGGTCATTTAAATTGAGGCTTTTGAGGCCTCCAGTGAATTCTAATGTACCTTTCATTTATTGTCAAGTTGGATGGTAAACAGCCAACACACAACAAAACACACACACACACACACACGCACACAGCGCGCATTACCCAGTCCTTGTCTAATGGCCTCGGATTGCACTCTAAAGTTTGATTTGTGCATGGTCACCGCGATTAGAGCCGTACTAAAGCAATCAGTAGCCGTCGGTTCATATTTGAAAGATCTCTAAATGCATTATTTGGACATCTTTCAGCAGTGCTTTCACGTCGACGGCCAGGCAAATAAGTTTCCGTAGCCAGGAGAAGTCTGCTTTCCATCGGTTTTCTGCTTGCACAAGAACACATGGTGTTTAACAGGCCCTAATTCTGCTCTGCTCGAGCCCGAGGCTCCGACTCCTCAGCCGTTCAGCCCTGTTCCAGCATATTTATCGGAACTGGAGATCCAGTACGAGGTGAGTCATCGGGGTTTGACCTGTCTTTTGGACGACGACTCCTACTCTTCCCTCCTCCAGATTCCTGAAGCTCTGCGAGTGCATGTGTGATGAGCAAACAGTCTCTCGGCGTGTTTATTTATTTGCGCAGCTCTTTAAGATGCTGAGCTATTTTCAGCGGCGGAAACAGATGCTGAGGAGCTGCGCAGAGTTTTAATGATTATCCCGCACGTTAAAATAATCTGTCGTTTCAATTAGGACGCTGTCAGGTGGTTTGACGTCTAGTGCGCCTCCTGTTTGGCTCCTCTTGTCCTCCGGTGGGAGTTTACTCAAAGACCCTCCAGGAAAAACAAAGCAGCATTGCAAGGGAAACTGACAGCAGCTTTAAAGCAAGTCAGGAGTAACCTGCCAGGTGAGGGCACGTGTTCACTTTAAAGGGTCATTTAATCACAGTCACAATCCCTACAACCGGCAGCAGAAGGAAAACTTTTAACAAGTAGCCAGCTATTTCTTTTTTTATTATTTACACATTTAATTATTTTACATACAGGGTTGTTTCAGCAGGCGATTTCCAGGCTTCAAGTCCCCGTGGGTGAATCCAGCTGTTGGATAAAACTTGCAACAGAACATGCAGCTTTGACTTGTATAAGACCTTGGCCTCTTTTGGAAATGTTTCATATGTAGATGGATAGATGGATGGAGCAGGATGCATGGAATGGAATGGAATGGGATGGGATGGAATGGGCCCCTTGATCAGGAAGTTCTTAAGACAATGAGTGGATGATGGTCAGATGGACATGATTATGCTTGGAGCTTAAGTCTTCAGGGAGGTATATCTCTAGGAACATATTGGGTGTCCACTGGATTAGAATAATGGGCTGGAATGGGATGGGTTTAGGTGGGAAACCTGGAATCCAATGGGATGGCTAGATGGAGGGGAATGGGCTACCTGGATAGAATAGGAAGAATTGAATTTAAGGGAGGGATGGATGGATGGATGAGGTGTAATGAATAGATGATGTTGGTTAGATGGATGAGATGGACAGATGGACACACTCCAATAAAGTTGAGTTTTTCCTGCTTTCCTTGACCCATTTTTATCCTGTAATTTATTCAATTTAATTACCTCCATACTCCTTCTATGCGTCATCCTGACCCTGCAGACTACAATTTTAAAAAAAAAAAAAAAAAAAAAAAAAAAAAAAAAAAAAACCTCTGTTATGATTACTAATTATGAACTGAACGAAGCTTATCGAGCGACCGTCTGCTTCGGCTTTCGTCCTGCCCCAGTTTTCTGCTCACCGATAATATTTTGGAAGTGTAGACATTCTTCAGTCTGATTTTATAATTCGCCAAATGAGATCCAGCAGAAAATCTGTTTCATGTTAGCCATATCGTTGGTGCTATCTATGAGAACTGCGTTTCTCCCTTCCTCCTTCTCTCTCTCCGTCTCTCGCTCTCTCTCTGTGTGTTGAATCACTATATGGTCTTCTCTTACCCATTAGGGTTTCCAAGTTCAGTTCAGGATCCTTGTTTTTCCCTTTTTTCGGCAGCTGCTAAGTGGATGGAATGATCATTTTGCGGTGTGCTCTGCTAAACACTCAAATGTTTCTTAACCTTGAAAAGCCTTTAGGTGGAGGACAAAAAAAAAGAAGGGAGGAGGGCAGAATAGAAGCTTTACAGATTCATTACTATAGTCTCTACGCATTCAGATTTTCTAAAATTAAAAAGCAATTTAATGCAGCAGATGATTAAAGCACACTACATATCTATAGGACACTTGAAAGAATAATCGTATTACTGTTTACTTTTTCTTCCTCATCTCCATCCTCGCCTACAGGTACGTACGTGTGTGTGTGTGTATGTGTTTGTGTGTTCTCGGATGGAGCTCTATCTCCTCGCTCACTTCACTAATAGAAAGAGAGCTAAGGTGCGGGTGTATAAGCAGGGATGTGAAAGCACATGATCTATCAGATGATGGGGGTGTGTTATTGCGCAGTAAAGGGGAGTGACGTACGCGCTGTGGCCTACGTTAAACATCCCACGCAGAACGAAGCACCAAATGACATGCTGATGCATCCCTTGGGGTCTTTTTTTCCCCCACCATTAGAAAACCAGTTGAAATGCGACCACCATTCCTCAGCAGCCAGCAGAGAGGAAATTGACAAAATGCCATTATTATAGATGTGCTGAAATTCATTCACTCATTCCGTCCCTATCTTTTAGGAATTTGAAATGCCACAGGGTGCAACCGCTGCGCTGTCTATCTCTCAGGAACAACCTGTACCTTTCTGAGGTGTCACTAAGTTCTTTTCCACCGGACAGTTCACCACATCTTTTCAAATAAAAACAAATGTGGAGGTGTTTACTGTTGTGAAAGGGATAAACAGTTAACCTTTAGACCCTATAACCTCCAGACAACCTCATCCTACCCTCACAGGAAATGGACGAGCACTCAACCTGAGGGTCCACAAAGTTCTGAATTCAGACAAGCATCATACCATGACGCACACCGTCACTGGATAAAACCCACATGGGTTTGATTTTTGTCCCTTTGTATTGCAAACTTCACCTGGAAAAAAATGAAATGTACACTCTTACAAAAAAATTGTGTTCTCTGAAAAGGGTTCTCCTGCTTGGAACCTTCACTGAAAGTTCAAGTTGTGTCCTGTATGGTTTTACATACTACCTAGCACGACCTTAGGGGAACCACTGTGGAACCTTTTTAAGGTGACATGGAGAACAAAATGTATATTATTAAAAGGTTTCTTATGAGTTATTTAAGGTTCCGTTGAGGTCATACTCGTAGCTCCTGTTAAAAGTGGCTGTTGTAGGGATTTGGACTCCAGGAACCAAATTGCAGTACCTCTGCAGGTGCACCAGGGAACAAAACTGTACTTGTACGGTTTCATGTTTCTGACTTGCATTGCAAAAGACTAAAATAATAGTTGCTCAAATACAAACAGTGAAAGTAGGCAGAAAATAAATTACAGTATTTCTATGGAGTTATTACTTCTTTCTTTAACATTCCTACCAGGCTTTACACATCTTGCCTGTCCTCTTCCTCCCTGTAATTTTTGCCATTTTTCCTCCACCATGTTTGTCATTTTGTCCCATTTATTAAATTTCCCCTGGTAGTCAATCAGCTTTCCTATTGAAAGCATTTTGCGCAAATTGCATCTAAGCGAGCGTTCACGCTGCCAGACGCTTTCAGCCCGTAATCCGCTTTCATTTTGGTCAGACGCAACATCATGCATTCACTGCTCTTAATATATGTAAATATTTCAGGTAATGCGCATCTTCCTCGCCATAAACTGTTTCTACAGCTGGTAAAAATACCCGGGATCTGGGATTTCTCCAAGCAGCAAAGCAGCACTGATGCCTCAGAGTAAATACCTGCTAAGCAACATTAGCAGGTGTAAACAGAGAGTTTGTCGAGGCTAAGCTCGGCGCAACGCTTAGGTAAATGTCATTTCATTTGAGAAGCCGTCAGCTTTAGTTGGGGCCGGCATCCGTATCGCTGTCTCTTCTCCTTGCCAGAGTTTGCGTCGCTCCTCTGGGAGAGCAGTGTGCATGATTGCAGGCCTGCCTTGTCAAAAATCTGCCTGGTGTTTCTATATTTCTTTGTGAAATGTCCTCCCCTGACTGAATAATGCATGAGAACTGCTCTCATTACATTCTCTGTCTCCCTCTCTCTTCTCTCGTCTACCTCTCTCTCCGTGTCGAAGTTGTCGGCGGTAGCCAGAACTCGGGCAGCGGTGGCCCATCTTGGCTCCCAGCAGCCTCTTCTTTCCCTCCCATCAACGCTGCTGCCCACTGCTGACAAAACGGGCTTATTTGACTTCTCACCCCTTGGCACAGATGAATAATTCAGCCTGGCGCTGCCCAGCTGGGGAGGCGCAGGCAGGTTTGCATTTGACAGAGCGTGGACGGTGGATTATAGGATTGTGTGGAGGTGCTCTCCGCCTCCCACTCCGTCTCTCACTGAAGAACTTCAATCCACATCCTTTTGAAGACCGGTTCCTGGTAGACACACTCGATGCTCCAAGTCCTCCGGCCACAGTGTGTCTTTATGTCACACAATCAAAAAGGCACCAGACCCAGTGAATTTTAATAATACAGAAGTCTTCTGATGCAGATACGGTCAACTGTCGATGGTAATTTCAGACAAACGCACACACAAAAAGACTTCTGGATGACGGAGAACCATCCACGGTGAACCAGGTCCATCTCTTTGGTCTGCAATTAAGCTTTGAATCGATAAGAAATTAAATGACAGTTGAATGAGACAGTCAACTCGGTAAACTCCTTACTCTTCCAGCTCCAGCATCCTTTCATAGAAAGCGGAAAAAAGTACAGTGAATGTTATGTTCCAGCGCCCTCCCGCGAAAGGTGAAATACATGAAATAGCGCCGTCACATTAATTTTATTGTTTATATATATATATTAAGGCTTTATAAACCATTTCCACTCTCTTATTAACCTTTTCCACACTTTTATAAACACGTCCTATACTCAAACAATTTCTACACTCTTAAACATACATCATTTTAACAACATATAAAATGCTACTGTAAGGAACAGCAACAGCCGACCATTCACCATCGATCCAGATCCCCGGAGTTTTAACCAGGTTTTCCATCTCGCTCTTACTACTCCTATTATCCACACCTGTACGTGATTTAGACACCTCCATATACACGCCAGTCGCCCTCGACCCATTGTCCGGTCTCCATCAGTTTATACCGGAGAACTCATACTGTATACATGTGCTTTTTATCACTGGTTAAATGCTTCTCCACTGCGATCTAATAGTGAAGCCCGCTACCTCGCCGTGTATTCGGGGCGCGCTTCGCTAAGGATCAGCTCTTCACTCTTCAGCCACGCCTAAGTGAAGCTAGCGTTGTTACTACGTTGTACTTTTGGGCTTCGGCCTCAAACATATACACTGGATTTTTTTTTATAGAAGGGAAAAGGAGTTCGTTTCTGCACTGTTTGTGAATAAAGCACGTTGGTTAGCACTTCATTTGAGTCTCCGTGTATCCCTTATGACAGGTACATGCGTATTTACTGTCAGTGAGGTCACTTCCTGTTTACAGCCTGTTTACTAGCTGAAGCGGAAGTGGCGTACACCGCCACTGTGTATTCATCCACTGATGAAATGTGTGCATTTGTGTGCATACTGTTTTATTTCGATTGAAATGTTCTCTTAACGTTGGAATTAGCATTTTTTTTTAAATTATATTTTATATTCCAGAGTCCCGCGAAAGCCAAAACATTCCACGAATCAAAACTTGAAAATTCACGCTGCACTGAACCCGTGATAGGTGAACCGCAATATCGCGGGAGTTCACTGTCCATCATCTAAGTCCTTTCCAAAGTCCACTATGCTTGCCCCAACAAGTCATGGGCAGTTCTTTCACTCAGAATTGAATTGAAGGACACTGTAAGGACACACTTTCTAGCATGCTCGCCTTTTTTTTTCTTCACCTTTCTGAGGTTTTTTTTTTTTTTTGCAGGTCTGTGCTCTAATTTCCACCGGCCCTTGGCAGACGAGTCCAGGCCTGCCTTATCTGTCTTGTTAAACACCGACAAAGGGCTGAATCCTTTTCTGTCTTTTCTCCTGCAGAGACAATAGCTGAAGTCGATAACCTAGTACTCCGGAATTAATTATCTGGCCCTTTAATTCAGGGCTGCTCTGATTAGCCCACAGTGGAAGGACGTGGGAGCATTAGCATAATATTTTTTGCTATCTTTTCCTTGCTGGCTCTCCTGGACCTCGTCTCGTCCCCCTGGCTGCTCCTCAGGTACACGTCGGTCCCAGGCTATGAATGTGATTTGGGGTGGAGGGGAGGGAAATGAGATTTCTCCTCGATGTGAAATGTACTAATGACAGTTCATTGCAGGCGGGATAATTATGCATGGTTTTTATATATCATTTACCGGCGTGATAGGGGGAGTGATATGATGTGTTAATATAGACGTTTAGACCCATTATATGCTCAGCCAGTAATAAGCTCACCAACTACGCCACTGATTACATCCTCCACAAACGTGTCAGTTTTGCCACACTGGACATCTCCACCTGAGACAAGGAGCTATGGAGGACAGAGGGCCGCCTATACGGCTAGCGAAGAACTCTGTAATGAATTACCTGTCATTTGAAATGACAGTGAAGTGGGGAGGAATTTGTCAAAACGGTCATGGCGTCCCCCCCCCATTTTCCTCCGAGCTCGCACGATGAGCAGAGGCCTACATTTGATTTGGTTCTTCCATCTTAGCTTCTGTCACTTGTGTGTCCCCTTGTTCTCGAGTGGCCAGTGAAGCTGAGCATCCAGGTTTGACCCACTGTGCCCCTTTTTTCTTCCTTGCTCTCAATACCGCTGTAGATAGGTTACGCAGTGAATGTCACTGGACTAGCTGCTCATAAATGGAGCTCCATTACCAGAAGCCTAAACGCTGGCAGTGACTGATGAAATCCAAAGTGTCTGCATACGCCTGGGAGAGACACAGACGAGCATTCCCTCACTTAATATCAAAGCTTAATACCAGGAGAGGACAGGAAATAGCAGTCAGCTGTTATCTGCATAACAATATCATGTTAATCAGCTCATTTAAAGAGAAGAGCAAAAACGTCCCCGGAGGTCTATATGCTTTCTGCTACAACTGTCTTCCCCCCCCCCAAAAAAGCCCACCCTTGCCACAGAGTTAGACAAAACTGCTAAATTGCTTTTCCATTTAAGTAAGGGGATTAAATTATTAGAACACATGTTTTGGAGGATTAGTGCACAGACCAAACTTGGAGTTGAGTACATGTGTGAGGATTTTCTCCGTCCCAAGAGGCGAACGGAGAAGAATGGAATCATGGGCTTAAAAATGGGACTTCCTGAAGCACGTTCACACCGAAACCACAAGTCAGTGAAGAAAAAAAAGTGAAACGTAAGCAGCAGCTCTTTCATTATGAAAGCTATATCTCAAGGCAGGTATATACCCTGTTAGCTAATGTGATAACTCAGGTCATGCAAGCTAGCTGAATGCGTAATGCTCGCTCTCACAATGCAAACATTGAAAGAAAAGTGTAGGGTTAGGATCAGAACAGAAACTCCGTTACAAAGTTTAAAATGCTTTAAAATGATTTAAAAGTACTGGGTACCATTGAAACAAAAAGCAAATTTTGTTCTGCTTATCGGTGATAATCCTTCATTTAAAAAAAAAAATAAAAAAAAAGTCAACAAACAAGGATTACACAGTTGCAAGTTATCCAAAAAGATACCATTTAAGAATGGGAGAATCTGGCTCACTCACCGTGGCTAGCTCCCCACCGGTTCCAAAGGGATTTCAAAATACGTGCTCCTGTGGCTCCTTCAGCATAATATCAAGATGATCTTAAAATACGGGTAGTCCTCAAGTTACGATGGAGATGCGTTTGGCCACACCCTCCGTAAGTCAAAAATATAGTAAGTCAAACAACTGTGTTGAACCACTTAGCCTAGCTTAGATATCTCCACCTAGCTTAGCCCAGCTTATGTTTATATTAGAGCTGCCACTAACGACTAATTTTCTAACGACCGATTTTTCGACTAATTTTTCGATTAATCGATTAATCTTAA